>JASDQU010435465.1:74279-99287 GCA_032191745.1 Picea mariana | reverse complement strand
TCCAGGCATCAAGTTTACAGAAAAGTCAATATCTCTCTTCGAGGGTAATCCAGGTACCTCCTGGAATACATACTCAAACTCCTTTAGTATTGCATGATCTCCAATATTTGAGACCTCATCCTTATATGCTTCCTCCACATTGGTTTCAAATAATTGATAGCTTTTCCTATAGCACTTCTTCAATTGCATTGCTGAGATTTCTCTGATAGCAACAACTTTGGGAATTCCTTGGACTGTTTTCTAATTTCCTTCCTCATCCAGGCAAGTGAATACCTTGTTATGACAGTCCAAGATGGCATGGTGTTGTTCCAACCAGTCCATCCCAATTGGATAGTCATAATAAGATAAAGGCAGAACATTCAATTCAACCTTTGTGCTCAGTCCATTCATGTCCACTAGACATGACTTAACTAACTTAGTGATGTTCCTCTTTGTTCCTGTAGCCAGCTGCACTAACCAAGACTTTTCATGTTTTCTTCTCGACAAATGCAAACTTTACACCACTCTAGGATCTATATAGCTATGGCTAGCCCCTGAATCAATTAAAATAGTAAATGGTTGGTTGTTAATCATACCTTCCACTTCAATCATGTGTGATTTAAATTCAACTTTCATTTTGATGAACATTAATGAAATCTCTCACTTTTCCATTTTTATGGGGACAATCTCTGTACTTGTGGTTCTGTTGACAACCTCAACACTAAATCTGTATCTTCCTTGGCCTTTATTCCCTTACATCATCCATTCTCAGATATCTAAACAATGGCTGTCCTTGAGAACTGTTTCCAAAAAATTAACTAAACAATATAGAGTAATCACAGGATTACTACTAAAATACAGAAATAATTGAAATAACACTAATTCATGTTTGCAACGAAATACATGACAATATTGAAAGCATCAAAGACAAGCATTTTAATTGAAATTAAACACATCCATATACTTATCTTTGAAACTGTAGTAACTCAACCAACCATGTACAGAACTTCCATGAACCTCTAAGCCTTAGACCATGCTTTTCATCATTCTCAGTAGTAGGTCACCCCCAAGCTGGGACCAAGCTCCACCCAGGGCAAGGAAATCCTAGACTAGGCTGAGGTTATAGGAAAACTTCACAATACAACTAGAAGGATTATTTCCAGAAGCCTTCTTATGCCCCTTACTCACAGTCTCTCATTCACCACATGCCTGTTCCACATGGGAGTATACACCTTCAAAAGAATAGTCCATCAATGCATCACCTCCCTCTCCGGGTCTTGACAACAGGCAGGATCAGGAATTCTCAGAGCTCTGTAGCTGGTGTTTGACTCTCTCTGGGAGAAAACCGCTTTCTAGGAGACTCTCTCACATGGAGAGAGATTCTCACATCCCTGAAAACCTTCCTCTTCTACCATGGTCTTGACAACCTGGTTCTTCAACTATTTTTCAACTCAATTCCCTCAAATTCAGGATAACAACAACATAAATAGTTTTTTGTTAACTCACAGGTGACAACAACCACAGGAAAATTGGGTGTGGACATCTAGAAAAATGGAAATAGTTCTCTCAGACATAGCATGGTACAAGTAACATCAGTTCCAATATGAGTGACAAGCAATCCATGCATAGGTCAAACACAGACTCGATGGTTCAAACAAAGGGTGTATCAACTTCTCGATAAAACATCACAAGCTTTAGGTTTCAGAGCTGCGTGAAGGTATGCAGGTAGAGATTAGATGGAATTCTCGGTTTTAGACAGCCGACGACAGAATGGAGGAGGAACCCCAAGCTCAGCTGACACTTCAAATTTTAACCGCATGTGCTCAGGTCAACACTTGTCTTCCTCAAGCTACATGTGTTTCCTTTTTCACACTTGGAACTACATGCATTGCCTCTCCCAGGACTTGGGATGAAAACATGTTTTGTCACACAACTTTAGAATAATAATAAAAATATTATTCTCAAGGACTTAAGCCCCTAATATTAGCCCCTCTTTCCAACCTTTCATCCCCTTTTCCCTTACCCACCCCATGGAAGCTTAGTCCCCCATCAGTCTTTCTTCTTCGTCGGTCTGCACATAGTGATGTTCATATATTATACTAATGATCTGCATAATTACATATACAAAATCAGGCTTCTGGCCTTAATACTTAGTCTCTCCAACCTAATAAACACATAATCCCACCAACTTATCAAAACTTGGCTCACTAGCCTATAAAACATGATTTACAATTCATAAACATGATTACAACAGGGCTCATCCTTGGGGATATTACAATCCCCTCCCCTTATTTTTGCATTGTCCTCAGTGCAACTTTCACATAGCATCAGCAAGATTTTCAAAATATTCAAAAAGATGTGGGTATTCTTCCCGCATAGCATCCTCATGCTCCCATGTTGCATCCTCGAGACCATACCAGGTCCATTGGACCTTTACAAGGCCTATGTCTCGATTCTAGCTATGTTTGCTTTTTTGGTCGAATATGCGCACATTATGCACTTGCGGGACACCTTCTTGTTCCACCTAAATCACATTCCAATCAATTACATGATTAGCATGAGGTATATATTTATTAAGTAATGAAACATGAAACACATTATGTACAGTCATGGATGCAGGTAATGCAAGAATATATGCAACTTTCCCAATCCTTTCTAGGATTTCAAATGGCCCACAAAATCTAGCTGCCAACTTGGCACAATTTCTTAGCTTCAGGGAACTTCTATTGGCTTTCACTTTTATTAAAACATGCTCTCCCACTTTAAAATGTCTATGGATTCTATTTTTATCATCATAACTTTTCTATCTGTCTTGGGCAGCCTTCAAATTATTCTTCATTTTTAGCATATGTTCTTCCATTTCTTCGAGCAACTCTGGCCCAACTACTGCTTTGTCAGCTAGATTATCCTAGCTTACTAGTTTATTTCACTTTCTTCCATAAAGTGCTTCAAATGGACTCATCTTCAACAATGCTTGATACCCATTGTTGTAGGTGAATTCTACCAAATGTAGGTAGTCTTCTCATTTCGATGGTTTGTACATCACATACATCCTTAGTATGTATTCTATTACTCAATTCACCCTCTCTGTCTTCCGATCAGACTTAGGATGATAGGTTGTACTAAAGTTAAGATTCATTCTGAACCCCTTGAATAACCCTTTCTATAAATTTGAGGTAAATTTGAGGTCTCCGTCGGACACAATTGTCTTGGGAATACCGTGCAATCGTGCTACTTCCCTCATAAAAATATCAGCAACATCTGCTACCTTATGAGTAGTCTTTAGTGGAATAAAATGGGCAACTTTCGTAAGCTTGTCCACCACCACCATGATTGATTCATGTTGCTTTCCTATTCTGGGCAATCCCGTGATGAAATTCGTTGTCACCACTTCCCACATGCACTCAGGAATTGGTAAAGGTTGCAGCAACCCTTCTGGGTGTTTGTTCTCATCTTTAACCTTCTAGCACTCCATACATATGGTGATGTATTTAACAATCTATTTGTTCATACCTATCCAAAAGTAATTCCTCTTGGTTGTTGCCACAATTTTATGATATCCAGGGTACCCAACATAAGGCACATTATGCATTTCATTAAAAATCATAAGTTTCAAGACCTGGACATTAGATAAATACATTTTGTTCTTGTATAGAAGTATTCCATCAGTTTCCAACTTATAAATTTCCACTTTCTATGGAATCTTACCCTGTTGTATCTTTGCTACCAAATCCCTGTACTGCAAATCCGTATTTGCATCCTATGAAATTCTTCTTTTAATATCAGCTCGGTACATGCTAATGGTTGTAGCACATAATTCATGCACTCTTTTGTCGAGTGCATCAGCCACTTTGTTTTTGTTCCCTTTGATATACTTGATATAAAAATCGTATTCACAGAAAAACTCCAACCACCTACTCCGTCTAACATTCAAGGTTGGATGATCAAACAAATATTCCAAACAGTTGTGGTCTGTTCTCAGTTTAAACCTCCTTCCCATAAGGTATCGCCTCCACTTCTTTAGAGTGTGTACTATTGTTTCCAACTCCAAATCATGAGTGGCATAGTTCCTTTCGTGCTCTTTCAACTTTCTGGATTCATAAAAAATTACGAATCCATTCTGACTTAGGACTCCTCCTAGTCCTTCTTTGAATGCATATATACACACTACAAATTCTTCGTTCTAATTTACAATCCTTAGGATTGGAGCACTGGTTAATAGTTGGTTCAATCGCTGAAAGCTTCTCTCACAATCCTTTGTCCACTGAAACTTCTTCTCCTTCCCTTGCAAGGAAATGATAGGGTGAGATATCCTCGAGAACCCTGAGATTAACCTTATGTAATAACCAACTAGACCCATAAAATATATAACTTTCATTGCACTCTTTGGCGCTGAGCATTCTATGATGGCCCCAATCTTATTAGGATCTACAACTATCCCATCCTTCGAAATAATATGCCCCAAGTAATGGATATTCTCCTGATAAAACGAGCAATTGTTCAACTTGGCATACAGTTGGTACTCTCTTAGCACCTACAACACCAGCCTGAGATGTTTTTCATGCTCTTCCTCTGACTTGGAATACACTGGAATGTCATCCAAAAATACTATGACAAACTTTTATAGATAGTCTCTGAATACAACATTCATCACGCACATAAAAACAACGAGTGCATTTGACAACCCAAATGGCACCACTGTGAACTCGTAATGACCATACCTCATTATAAAGGTGGTATTTCTGATGTATTCATCCTTAACTCGTGATATCCCAACCTGATATCTATCTTTGAAAATATCTTAGCATCCTTCAACTGATCAAAGAGATCATCGATCCTCGGCAGAGGATATTTGTTATTTACAGTTACTTTGTTCTATTGTCTGAAATCAATGCACAATCTCAATGTCCCATCCTTATTCTTTATGAATAGGACTAGGGCACCCCAAGGTGATACAATTAGGAGTATATACCCCTTTTTTAGAAGCTCTTCAAGCTACAATTGCAGTTCTTTCAGTTCTGGTGTACTCATTCTGTAAGGAGCTTTTGATACTGGAGTTGCTCCAGGCATCAAGTTTACCGAAAAATCAATATCTCTCTTCGGGGGTAATATGGGTACCTCCTAGAATACATCCTCAAACTCTTTTAGTACTGCATGATCTCCAATCTTTGAGACCTCATCCTTAGATGCTTCCTCCACATGGGCTACAAATAATTGACAACCTTTCCTATAACACTTCTTCAACTGCATTGTTGACATTTCTCTGATATCAACAACTCTGGGAATTCCTTGGAATGTTTTCCAATTTCCTTCCTCATCCAAGAAAGTGAATACCTTTTTACAATATTCCAATATGACATGGTGTTGGTCCAACCAGTCCATCCAAATTAGACAGTCATAAGAACCTAAAGGCATAACATTCAATTCAGCCTTTCTGTTTAGTCCATTCATTTCCACTCGACATGACTTAACTAACTCAATGACATTCTTCTTGGTTCCTGTATCCATATGCACTAACCAAGACTTTTCATGTTTTCTTCTCGACAAATGAAAATTTTCCACCACTATAGGATCTATATAGCTATGGCTAGCCCCTGAATCAATTAAAATAGTAAATGGTTGTTTGTTAATCATACCTTCCACTTCAATCATGTGTGATTAAAATTCAGCTTTATTGTTTTCTAGGGCTGTGTAGATCCTTTCCATTCTACTGTCAATGCCATCCACTGTTTCATCTTGCTGAACATTATGGACAGCTCTCACTTTTCCATTTGTATGGGAAAATCTCTGTACTTGTGGTTCCCCTGTCAACCCAAACACTGAATGGGTGTTTTCCTTGGACTTTGTTCCCCTACGTTGGCCATTCTCGGCTCTCTAAACGATCACTTTCCTTGAGGACTATTTCTAAAAAAGGTCTCTTGTTTCCCTTCTGGCTCTTCTCTTTCTTGAACTTCCTCTGGTCATCCCAAGCCTTCCAAAAAGTAGGCTTTTCTCTTTGCTTCTCAAATAATCATTTCTCTCTTCTTATCCTTTCTTCCATAGTATTAGGAACATCATACTAAATCTTGTCAGCAATGGAAGGTGGAAATCCACTTAGATACCTCTGAATCTTGACAGTCTCATCCTTGATGAATCGAACATACTTTAGTAATTCCAAAAACCTTCATTCATATTCATCAATGGTCATGTTTCCCATCTTTAGTTCAAAGAACTCTTTCATCTTTTCGTCATAGTATCTTTTAGTCAAGTATTTATTATTGAAATATCTCTTGAATTCTTTCCAAGTGATGTCTTTCTCTCTAATGTGTTGCACCTTCACAAGTTATCCCACCACATGGACGCCTTTCCCTTAAGTTGATACATTGCAATTCTTCCTTCTGCATGAGAGGAATAATTCTGCGGTTAGAAATATTTCCTCATGCCAAGAAACCATGTCTCGGTATCCTCCTCCTTCTTATGTTCTCCATCAAACGTTGGAGGCTTAATCATCTTCATTTCACCTTTTAGTTCATCCACTCCAGATATCCTTTTCGTTCTGGTAGGAGATGGGATTGAACTATTGTGTTCCCTCCTTCTAGAGTGCCCTTGTGAGTGATTATGATTTTTACCAACACTCGTTGATCTTCTTCCATCAAAAGTCAAGTGACTCCTGGTTTTACTGAAGTCTCTCTCCTGGTCCAACTTCTCTTCTATTCTATCCAGACTCTTCATCAACTTTAAGTTGAATTCACCTTGTTTATCCTAAGCTTTCTTGAGCTTTCTGTTATTGGTTTGGTGAGTTTGGTAATCTTTCTACAATTTTTAAATGATCTTCATCATATGCCCTTCCTTATCTATCTCTTCTCCATGACCATTGGAGTTCGACCCTTAAACTCCCAAATGAACACCCATCCTTTTAGCTTCATTCTCTGAATTGGAATAATTATGTGTCTCCTCCATTTCTTTTCACTCAGTGTCAACTCTAATAGGTTATGGGACTTGATAAACTTCTGCAAACATGATGTGAAGAAAACCAGAATTTGTCAAGCCATCATTCATTAAAAGAAAATCCTACAGAATTCATAAACCGAGTTTGCTTTTAATAAATGTTTAGATTTCATGAATTTTCTAAGCTCTTATGGGCTCTGTAAAAATCCTTCGGGCATTATCCCCTTCTCTCTTAGTCCCCAACCCACATGATCGTGGGTTGTGACCCCTCAGCTAATGAAAAGGTGCTTCGCGACTTCGCATTTCAGTAGGTTTCCAAGAACTTCCCAACAACTTCCTGAGTTCCAAACTAATGAAATCACAATGTAGGGAAGATCAAATGTCCACGTCTACCTAGCATCCAACAACTAACACTCGTAGTGGAACCTCAAGAGTCTAAGTTTCGAGACTTCAGAATTTTGGAAGATTTCACATCCACACACCCCGAACACTTCCATGTCACCTTAGGTGATGTTATCACATCACATCACTTAACATTTTCCCAATTGCAGGGGCATGCAATGGTGGTTTGGATCAACCTTCCTTTCATCTGACAATTCTCCTGATGCTGACATGTAACCCCTCAGATAAACCATGGTTTTGATTGTGGGACTACCACGTAGAATTATCTTCTATTTGACTTGGGCTCTCGCAATGCCTTATGGTCGTTGATCTTGATGTATCGTGATCAATGTCACTATGGTTCCTCCACATTTTAACTATGTTACGTAACCTTGGGCCCCATTGACCCTTATCATAGAGGATGTTGCATGGTGGAATATTAGCGACATCATCCAGACCCACCACGTCTACTCTTTTGTTTCGAAACATCAGGATTCAGGAGTTTGTGCAATAACACATCCCATTCTCCCGACAGTCAAACTCCCGAAATTACAATCTGCGCTTCTTCTTTATCCAATGACGAAGCTATTTCCTCTATATCTACAGTGTATATCTCCCTCGTGACTTTGAGGTTTCAGGTTTCGAGCGTTTATGCCTCTACGCACCCTGCTTCTCCCGATTGTCGAAATTCAAAGAATTTCCAGGATATCCCTCTTGTACCTTCTCCATATATAACAGTCGTAATGAATTTCCTTTCCATCTGAGCAGATCCTGTGGCTCACACACTCCAAGTGTTGAGTGCTCTCTCTCGATGGTAAAATACCACGACGACTACGGTTTTATTCTACCACTACCCCTCTTGAGATTCGTAACACGGCCAATGTAACCCCTTGGCACTCAGAAACAATCTAAGGTTCGAAATTGGTTCCTTCGAACACCATTTGCACTCAAAACCGTGGATCCAAAGACCACTTATCCAGCCCATCCAGGCTCAGTTTTGAAAACATGGATCTTATACCATACTCTAACATCACTGGTCCTACAACCCCACTGTCAGGCAATACTACTATGAAAAAACATTCTCATAATTATATAAATAACATGCATTAAATCAAATGAATATATTTAACTAAAAAATACAGAGTAATCAAAGGATTACTGCTAACATACATAAATAATGGAATTAACAATAATTCATTATTGCAATGGAATACATGACAATATTGCAAGAATCACAGACAGGCATTTTAATTGAAATTAAACACATGCATATACTTATCTTTTAAACTATAGTAACTCCACCAACCCATTGTGGACCTTCTACGAACCTCCTAGCATTATACCATGTTTCTCATCACACTCAGCAGTAGGTCACCCCCAAGTTGGGACCAAGCTCCACCCAGGGAAAGGAAATACTAAACTAAGTTGATTTTACAAGAAAACTGCCAATACAATAGGAAGGATTATGTGCAAGAGTCTTCTTACGCCCACTACTCACGAAATATCATTCCCCACATGCCTATTCCACCCGGGAGTATACACCTTCACAAGCAGATTCCATTGGTGTTTCACCTCCCTCTCCTGGTCTCGACAACAGGTCGGATCAAGAATTCTCATAGCTCCATAATTGGTGTTCGACTCTCTATGGGATAAAAACCTTTCCCAGAAGACTCTCACACCTGGAGAGAGCTTCTCACAGGACTGAAAACATGCCTCTTCTACCACGGGGTTGAAAATCTAGTTCTTCAACCGATTTTCAACTCAATTGATGCAAGTTCAGGATAACAACAACAAAAACAACTTTTGGTTAACTCACGAGTGATAGTAGCCACATGAAAATTGGGTGTGGACGTTTAAAAAAATGACAACAAGTCACTAAGACAGAACATGGTTCAGGTAGCACCGATTTCAGGATGTGTGACAAGCAATCCATGTAGAGGTCGAACACAAACTTGATGGTTCATATGAAGGGTGTATCAAATTCTCTATAAAACATCACAGGCTTCGGGTTTCATAGCTACATGAGGGTATGCATGCAAAGATTAGAAAAAATTCTCGGTTTCAGACAGCCGATGATAGAATGGAGGAGGAACCCCAAACTCAGTTGATGCTTTAGATTTTAATTGCATACACCCAGGTTGACACTTGTCTTCCTAGAGATGCATGCGTTCCCTTTTTCACACTTGGAGCTGCATGCGTTTCCTCTCCTAGGACTTAGGATAAAACATGTTTTGTCAAATAACTTTAGAATAATAATAAAAACATTATTCTCAAGGAATTAATCCCCTAAGCTTAGCCCCACTTTCCAACCTTTCAACCCCTTTTCCCTTACCCACCCCATGGAAGCTTAGTCCCCCATCACTCTTTATTTTTGGTCAGTCTACATGCAATGATGTTCATATATGATATTAATGATCAACATAATTACATATAAAAAATCAGGCTTCTAGCATTAATACTTAGGCTCTCTGGCCTAATAAACACATAAACTTACCAGATTATCAATACTTGACTCACCAGCCTACAAAACATGATTTACAATTCATAAACATGATTACAATAGGGCTCTTCCTTTGGGGTATGACATAGGGGATTGTTTTGTCATGATCCAAGTATTTTGTGAGTGATCCCATGGAGTTTTTCATGAGTTGATTGTTATTGTGATCAATATGTTGAATATACAATCATAGATACCTATTCATGACTCATCTTGGAGAGATAAATTGAAGAGACAGGTTGTTAGGCCCATGGAATGTTGGATTGAAGAGGTGGGTTGTCAGGCCCATTGAAGATTGATTTTCTCTCCAAGTGGGAGAATTGTTGGGAATTGTTTCTCGAGGTGTCAAACTGCAGCGACATGGCTCTAAGACTTCCTTCCCAGAATTTTGTTGAATCCATGGAACAGAAGTGGGGTAGCTGAAATATTGTTAAGAAGAGAAGGGGCACACTTCCTGGGGTGGGACATGCATGTGGGGAATGAGAGAATGTAGGTTTTTAGTGTGAATTAACATCT
Source organism: Picea mariana (assembly GCA_032191745.1). Taxonomy (NCBI): domain Eukaryota; kingdom Viridiplantae; phylum Streptophyta; class Pinopsida; order Pinales; family Pinaceae; genus Picea; species Picea mariana. The sequence continues at coordinate 88,987 of JASDQU010435465.1, read as the reverse complement.
GTGATGAACTTTCCTGAAATTAAGTCACATGTGTATCAACTACATGTGATTGAATTCATGTAGAGTAATATACTTTATCTTGGTTGGGAATCCTTTCCCAAGTGGATATTAGCCCCACCTCAGGGGTGACCCACTATTGAGATTTATGAATAGTGCGGTTTAAGTATGGGAGGAACGTGGAAGGTCTACGTACATTTGGTGTCTTTTATTCACAAGATAAGTTCCAATTTTTTGTGTTAAATATGTTTGCAATTATATTTATGAAACTGTTTTCATGATTTTATGTTGTTTATGTTGTTTTTATAATTCTATTATGAATTGTGTATAAATCTGTTTAGAAAATGTATGTAATCATGTGTTGTAGAGTTTCTATATGATTTTTTTTATTAGAGACAAAGTCGTGTTAGAGAAATTTAAGTGGAATTTCTTTTAAATTGGTATCAGAGCATTAAAAAAACATGATAACTAGTAGCATATAAGTAGTAGCCTGGGTGGCGAGGTTGTTACAATATGGTATCAAAGCCTAGTATACAACAACGAGACTAGATAGGTTAGGTTAAGATCATGTCAAAGTGGTTTTTGCAAAGAACTGAATTTGGGAGTGGCCAAATTTTCAATTTTTATTGTGTCCATGATAGAAAATTGAAGCAATTGAGAAGAATTGGGTAAAATCTCCAACTTCCGTTGCTCAATTTATGAACGAATTGGGAAAATTTTCACTAGAAATGTCAACCAGTGGCACACTTATGAATTATTGTGAAAAGGTTGAATTTAAGTATACAAGAGTGAAATTGAACAAATTGCATGAATGTATAATATCCATGGTGCAAATTGGTTGAGAATCGGGAAAGCCCAATTTTTTGCAGTGAAAACTATGGAAAAATGAGTTAATTTTTTAGAGTAGTGTGCACACTAAGTATAAATGATGTGTAGGAGAATAAGGTGTGAAGGTGTGCACACTAAAAGCTGAATACTACACTATGTGGAGTCTGTGGTGTGGAGAAAATATGTTATGCGGGTATGTGCATTGAACTTTTGGCGTTGCACAAAAAATAAGGGTGTACAAGGTATGCACACTAAGTTTTGACACTGCATTGTGTATAATATGTGGTGTGCACATAATATAGCTGCACGATAAAAACGTATAGAAGATTAACATCGGAAGATGAAATATTGTGTCACACAAGAAATAATTTGATTTTCATTTGGAGTGTTGACAAAATGTAATTTCAATATGTGTAAGTGTGCACAGTGTTTTTTTGTTGGTGTGCAACACCAAAGTCATGCCTCGTAAATATTGGTGTGTGATGAAATACCAATGCATGAAAAGAGTATTGGTACATGGTTCATATACACTTAACCTTGAAGTAGTACAATCTAGTGCTAGTAATATGTGCAAAGCATTGGTGTGCAACACAAAAATGGTGTTCAATAGAGATTGGTGCGCGGCAGAAAATATGCACACTGGATAGTGGTGCAGAGTGCATGCACTATATGTTTTAGCATTGCCAATGTAAATATCTACATGATAAATATGAAGTATAATTTTGCACGTGAGGTTGACTGAGTAGTTAACTTCCTAAGAAATTAGAAGAAGAATTATGATGATATATGAGAACAAAATTGTACATCATTTCATGATTTGTCAAATTATCTAGCCTAACAAATTTTGTTGGATGCACATTTTGTAGAGACAACAACATTAGATCAAGTAGGATCAGTGTGATTTGAGAATCATTGAAGATGTGCAAAGGATTTTTAGTCATGAATAATAAAACAAAGGAATGTATGTTCATATAGGTAATGAATGTACAAATTCCAATGGGCATGGAGAAGGTAAGGAAGAAAGAATTAAATTGATGGAAACCATAAAGAGTTTGTAGAGGTATGTCCTGAGTCATAAGTCTGACAATGAGAGGGTTATGAAATCCAAGGAATTGCAGGAAGAATTTAACATTAAGTTGATGTAGAGCTTGAACAAAATTGAAAAGAAAATGGATAAGAAGACTGAGTCAAACAAATCAGGAATTTATAGGTCCCATGATAAGAGGGGAAGAACAATGGGAAACATAACTGCTAGAAGAAAGAACAATCACTCTCCAAGACATTCCACCAGGAGAGTATGTAGTAGTTAAGTCTTGTTAAGAAACCTAAAAATACTGGGGTGGATGAACTTCAGGGAGAAATGAATAAAATCAAACTTCCTACTTTTGATGGTGAGCATAAAGATGGGGATGCAAAAACTTGGCTACTAAATATGAGGAAGTATTTTGAGTTGCATAATTACTCTTCCAACGCAGATTCTGATAGAAGGAAGAATTTTTATTTCCCATCTCAAGGGAAAAGAATCAATGTGGTGGGACCAATATGTGCAAGTACAGTGCATTGATGAGAATAAAGTGACTTGGAAAGAATTAAAGAGGTATTTCCAAAGGAAATAGTTTACTAAGAGGTACTATGACAAGAAAAAGAAAGATTTCTTTGAATTCAAGCTTGGGAGTATGACTATTCATGAGTATGAAATAAGGTTTTTAGAACTACTGGAATATGGTTCCTTCATAAAAGATTAGCAAGTTAAGATTTAGAGATATTTGAGTGGGATACCCCTACTTATGAATAAAAAAAAACAATATGATGATCCCAAAACATTGGAGGAAACTATAAGAAGGGATAAGTTCCTTTATGATCATAAAAAAGGGAAAGCATCTTACCAGAAAGATTTAGAAGAAAAGAAGAGAAGTAATATGGAACTAAGGAAGAAGGGGACTAAGCCACCATTCTTCAAAAATAACTATCAAGAACAACCAGATACTAAAGAATCTAGAATGACAGAGACATTGGGGAAAAGGTCAATGCAATAACCTATTCAATGTTGGGTTTGTAAGGGAGATCACATGTATAGATATTTCCCATGTATAAGTGAAAGAGTTAAGACTTCTCATAGCAAGAAACAAGCTAAAAATGTAGAGGACATGGGAAAAAGTGTACCTAATATTTTTGTACCTTGGATAACAAGAAATGTGTTTCAAGAACATATGATTTAAGTTGAAGGTAATATAAATAATCATCCCATTGCTATTTTAATTGATTCATGAGTTATTCATAGTTATCTAGATCCTAAGATAGTGGAAAGGTTTCATTTCCAAGAAGCAAGCTAGGAAAATCTTGGATCGTACAACTAGTCATAGGAGCTAAAAGGAAGATTAATGAGATGGTTAAGGCATGTCTAATGAAATTGAATGGACTAAACACAAGTGTAGAGTTGAATAGAATACCTTTACATTTCCATGATTGTCTAATTGGTATGGATTGGTTGGATCAACACCATGTTGTCCTAGATTGTTACAACAAATCATTCACTTGCTTGGATGAGGAAGGAAACTTAAGGATAATACAAGGAATTCCTGGAGTAGTGATTTCCAGAGAAATTTCATCCTTATAGCTGAAGTAGAGTTATATAAAGGATTTAAAACATTTTCCATGTAGTTGGAAGAAACACCTAAGGATAACGTATCAAAGATTGAAGACTTTTTGGTCTTGAAAGAGTTTGAATATGTATTCAAGGAGATACCACGATTTCCACCCAAAAGAGATATTGATTTCTCTATTAATTTAATACTTGGAGTAGCTCCAGTATCTAAGACTCCTTACCGGATGAGTACACCTGAATTGAAGGAATTGCAAATGTAGTTCAAAGTGATATATGAAAAATCGTACTTTTGCATGCATACAAATTTTCTTTTCGCTTGGCTTCTATTAGAAATGGAAAATTCATGGAAATGGAAAATTCGTGTACAAAGTGAAAAGTAGAAATCAATATCCTTACTTTTCACTATATCTTATTCAGTTTATTTTCATCCAAACTTATCACTAGCCTCTGAACTCCAATGATATCTCTTGAATATGTATATAGTTTTTTTGTTTTTAGTGTACAATCGAAATTATTTTAAATATTTTGATGTATTTTATGTTTTAACTTTTTTTTATCCAAAAATATTATGTTTTAACTTAAAATTTATATATATGGTATATTATTCTTTTTTCTTTTCTAGACATTGAAAATTATGTGATATATATATATATGTGTGTGTGTGTGTGTGTGTGTGTGTGTGTGTTATAATTATTTTCTCTGTGGATTTTTCTCTATTTTATTTTGGGATGTACATTTATAACATCTATTTATTATATGTTTGTTGTCACTTTATCATTTCACTTGTATTGTTATTTATTTTATATTAGAAATATGTGATTTTTATTTCAAATTTCAAATAACATAATGGATGTGTGATTTTTTATTCCATATTAAAAAATGGATTTGACGATTGAGGTTATAAAATTGTCCAAATAATTATTCTCATTTTGAAGTATTCTGTGAGGCTTGGCCATAGGATTTAGGATTAGGGCTTTGGATATAATATTAAAAGGGTAGGATTAGGTACAATTAGGCTTAGGCTTAAAATAAGTATTTGGGTTTAGGCTTAGGTTTAGAGATTTAGACATATGAATGAAGTTGAAGGTGAGGCTAGGATAGGTAAGGATAGCCTATCTAGGCTAGGTTAGATTAGTCTGTGTAGGTTAGCTTAGGTTAGGTTAGGATAATATAGGTTAGGCTATGTTAGAGTAGGGTAGGTTAAAGGAGAGGAGGGAATGGTAGGCTAAGCTATCTAGGTTAGGGTAAGACAGGCTATATTAGACTAGGGTAGGGTAGGGTTAGGTAGGCTAATATAAGTTATTATAAGATAGGTTAGGGATATGGTAGGGGACGATAGGGTAGGTTGGGTTAAGCTAGGTTAGGTTATTCTAGTTTATTTAGAGTCGGTTAGGTTGGGAAGGGAAAGGTTAGGGTAGGGTAGGGTAGGGTTAGGATAGGATAGGATATATTCTAGTAGGATAAATTATAGTATGTTAGGGTAGGTTGGGTTAAAGTATTATAGGATAAGTTGGGATATGCTAATCTAGGCCAAGTTGGGTTGGTCTAGGTTGAGTTAAGGTAGGGTAGGTTAAGCTAAGCTCTTTTAGGGTAAAGTTAGGTTGCTTTAGGCTAGGCCAATTTAGACCAGGTTAAGGTTGGGTTAGGCTAAGCTAGGATCAAGTAGGTTAGGTTGCTCTAGGCTAGGTTAGGATAAGGTAGGTTAAGGTAGAATAGGGTGGGCTATGCTAATTTAGGGTAGGGTTGGGTTAGGCTACACCAAGACAGACTAACCTTGAGTAGAATAGGTTAGCTAGGTTAAGCTAGGCTAAGATTTGGTAGGGTAAGCTAAGAAAGGTTAGGTCAGGCTTAGGTTAGTGTAGTGTAGGCTAAGTTGGGGTAAGGTAGGGTAGGGTAGGCTAAGTTAAGGTAGGATATGCTAGGCTATCATAGACTAGGGTGGGAAAGAGTAAGTTAGACTAGTGTAGGCTAGGCTATGTTATTTGGCTTAGTTATTTTAGGCTAGGGTAACTTAGGCTAGGTTCGTTGGGTTAAGGTAGGTTATGTAATGTTAGGGTAGGCTAAGTTATATTAGGTTAGGATAGGTTATGTGAGGTTAGGGTAGGATAAGTTATATTAGGTTAGAATAGGATAGGATAGGGCAGGATAGGTTATATAAGAGTAGGTTTAAGGTAGATAAGACTAGGTTAGGCTAATGTAGGCTAAGTTAAGATAGGTTGGGCCATGTTAGGTTAGATAATAATAAGTTTAAGGTAAGGAAGGTAAGGTTAAGATAAGACAGATTAGGATTATGTAGGGTAGTCTAAGATAAGCTAGGGTATGATGGGTTCAACTACATTAATATTGACTCATCTAGGTTTAATTAGGCTAAGTTATTCTATGTTGGGTTCAAGTAGGCTAGGTTGTGAGAGTAAGTTAGGCTAGGGTATAATAGGATAGGGTAAGGTAGGGTAGGATAATATAAGAAAGGATAGGGTAGGTTTGGTTAGGGTAAGATAGCTTATTTTAGGTTAGGCTAGGTCATGTTGGGCTAGGATTGGGTTATCTTAAGCTCTAGTGAGGTATGGTAGGTCGGGATAGGCCATGCAACGTTAGGAAGGTTTGGTTAAGCCAGGTTAGGGTAGGGTATGTTAGGCTAGACCAAGATAGGCTAGGTTAGGGTAGGGTATGTTAGGATAGGATATGTTAGGGTAGGATAGTATAAGAGAAGGATGGGGTAAATGAATTTAGGCTATCATGAGTTACGATAGGGTAGGATATGTTAGCTTAGGTTAGTTTAGGCTAGCCTAGGTTGGGATATGCTACACTAAGCTATGAGAGGGTTAGGCTAGGATATATTAATATAAGATAGACTATGTTAGACTAGGTTTTGATAGCTTAATGTTAGGGTAGGATAAGTTAATGTGTGGTAAGTTAGTTTAGATTGTGCTAAGTTAAACTAGCTTATGGTAGTTTAGGGTAGGATAGGTTAGGCTAAGCTAGGCTAGGGTAGGATAATAGGCTATGCTGGTTTAGGTTAGGATATGTTACTTTAGGATAGGGTAGGGTAAGGTTAAGTTAGGCTAGTCTTAGGTAGGGAATACTAGACTAGGCATAAGGTAGTCTAGACTAGGGTAGGTTAGTTTATGACAAGGTAGTGTTAGTTTCACTAAGGCTAGGCTTGGATCAAGTAGGGTAGGTTAATCTAAGATAGGGTAAGAAGGATAAGTTAGTTTAAGGTAAAATAGGGTTATGTTAGGCTTGGGTAGGGTATTATAGGGTTGGTTATGCTATGCAAGTGTAAGGTAGGGTAGCAAGTTGGATAAGTTATGCCTACGTAGGGTAGACTAGATAGTATCTTTTATCCTAGCCTAGCCTAGAGTAGGCTTGGTTCGTTTGATGTTAGGGTGGGATAAGATAAGTTAGGAAAGGTTAGGGTAGGATAGAATAGGCTATGTATACTAGGTTATATTAGGTGAGGATATGTTAAAATAGGCTAGATAGGCTAGGCTAGGCTAGGTTAGGTTATGCTAAGGTAGGCTAGGTTGGTTCAACCTAAGATAGGTAGACTTGGCTAGGCTATGTTGGGTTAGTTTAAGGTGGGATAAGCTAGGTAAGGTAGGTTAGGTAGGATAGGTTAGGTAAGGTAAGGTAAGGATAGGATAGGTAGGCTAGGCTAAGCTAGGCTAGGTCTAGGTTAATCTACGCTAATTTAGGTTAGTCTAGGGTATACTAAGTTAGGTTAAGCTAGGTTAGGTCAACCTAGTGTAAGATAAGGTAGGGTTGGTTAGGTTAGGATATGATAGGTTAGGTTTGGGTGGGTTAGGCTAGTCTAGTGTATAATTGAATAATATTATACCAGGTTAATCTAAGCTAGATTAACGTAGGGTATGATAGTGTAGGATAATCTAGGTTATTATAGACTAGGTTAGGCTAGGTTAGGCTAAGCTAAGTTAGGCTAAGCTAGTATAGGATAGGTTAATATAGAAAGGGATAGGGTTAGGGTACGCTATGTTAAGCTATTTTATAGTAGTTTAGTTTAGGATAGATATAGCTAGACTAAACTACACAATATTAGGGTCGGGTCGTACAGTAGGCTATGTATTGGAGATATTACACACTCACCTAGGTAATTATTTTCCTAAAGTTGGTATTGATAATGCTTCCTTAGATGAGAATATTCTCTCTATAGAATATTCCCCTACAAAATAGGGTGCTTCTCTTAAGTTCAAAGTCAATTAGACTAGTGGAAGTCACTTATGTGGGGAAACCTCGGTTTTATCACCAACATTTGCATTTGTTTCTCTCACTTCCACATGTGTGACTTAGTTAAATGATTATTGCATGGATTAGTTAACTAGGACTAGGTGACATATTAGTTCTATTTTTGTTTGTGAATATCTAGATCTCTCTATATAACTACTATGGGACATTATTTACTCATCTAGCCTATATCTATTATAAATTATTCACTCTTTGAGTTTCAAATACAAAGAATACAAATTATTTCATTCTTTTCTCCCATTTTTGTCTTCTCCCTTCACCCACCATTGCAAGTTGTGTATGCCTCATTGTTACATAAATATTTTTTGCAGGTATCTCAGAAAATATAAATGGTATCACAACCAATAGGCCACTAGAAAGGATCATCACCAACGCTCTTTTTGATGTAGGAGCATCACCATCAGCAAGAGAACGTGCGACAAACGCTGTGGCATTTTTGGCACATGTTAAAATTGTTAGCAATATTTTGAAAGTTTGGATGTGCAGACTTTAATGGAATAGTTAAGAAGGGAATACTTCCATATTGTAAATAGATCTTGAGTGATTCTCTCTCATCTATAAGGTTGTAGAGGCATTCATGCATAGTTAATGTAAGTAGGTGGATTTAAATTCTAGATTAGACAGTTTTAGGAGCTGGAGGGAAAACAACTATAGACACCCTCATCTTGTATCATTTGTAACATTATTAAGAATATCATAGAGAATAGAGAATAGAAGAAGTAGAGAGTTGTGTAGAAGAACCCATTTACAAAAGTTATGAAATTAATACATGAAGTGTTGATTCAGACTCATGGTGTTCAAAGACTTTTCTATGGACACATGCTAGATGTTATGCTTATGGTTGTTTTACTCTTTCTGTTGTACATCTTCTTTTATGCTATGTATGTAGGATTTCATGTTAATTATTTGAAGTCTGAGAGAGTAAGGAAATGAGTTTCAATTGTTTCTCTTCTTGAGAAAAAGTTCCTACAAGGAGTGCAGTGAAGCGTCTGTAAGGAGTGCATTGACGGGTTCAGAGTTCATCTATGAAAGCTCAGGAGGGATACCGTTGTTCTCATTTTCCATAGAAGTGAAAGTCAGGCACATAATCCGTGCAAGGTGTGCATAGGATGGTTGGAAGTTTGGAGCTTATCAAGCAAGGAGAGGATTAAAAGATTGTTATCGCAAGGAGTTGCACAGAGTAAAAGGAACTCAAATACTTAGACGTATTTGAATAAGTTCTGCAAGGAGTGTGTGCAGAAAATCTCATAGGCGATTTAAGTTGGTGAAAGAAAGCTCAGGAGAGTAGCATCTTCAAGGGGTTTGAAGAGAAGAAGGGAAATTTAGCCATCTCGTAGAGGTTAGGTTCCAGAAGAGAGTCGCAGGTCAATTTAGAACTAGAGATCTTGAAGAAGAAATTTGGACGGTCAGAATTCTCTGAGGGAGATTCTCAAAATAGCGAGAGCCGTAGGATCTACATGAGTTGCAAGGTGTATAAGGGGCCGCTGATCTTGACTTATTGGGACGTCAGATCATTTCAGCATTTCGAGGTTCTAAAGTCCGATGTGTAAGCCAAATCCTTGGCTGATCAAATCCCCAAAACGCAAAAAGGAGGTTTTTGTGTGTGGAAGCAAGTATAAGTGTTTCAGAGTTTGGGAAACCGGGGATCGTAGTGACATAAGGTTTTGATCGAGATTTTAACACTCTTGATACCCGAAAACCCTAAACAAGGAGAAGGCGACATGGGGAAGGATAGGAGACTTCCTATCGAGGTTCACGAAAGTAGAGGAGGAGAAATACCATTTTCGTATTTTGGAAGTTCAGAGACTGGAAGGTGGAAAGGACATAGGGTTCGAGCTTGATGTATCGAACTCCCGGTCTGTGAAATTGTGCTGACCATTGGATCAAGGAAAGGTCCATAGCCATTGATCTCTTTAGAAGTGGAACCTTAGCATTTCTAAATTTCGGGGTTCATAGGTTTGAGAACCCTAAGGACTTAGTGGAATCTCTTTTTAGTGTTTGAAATCCCAAAACCACGAAGAGGAATGGAGGACTGAAACATTTGCATTTCGCTAATTTGGAATTCAAAAGTTTAGGACTCCAGGGGTCGAGAGCAGAGTTGCACATCATCACAACTCCCGAATTCATGAAAGCCTAAAAGATGAAATTGACATCAATAAAGGAAAGTATTAGTATTTCAGGGTTTCGAAGGTCAAAGAGATAAGGAGCTCGACCATGGGATTTGTAAAATCATGAAATCCGGTATCCCAAAATAAAAGAGGAGTTTTCCTCAAGGTTTGTTGTGGGTGTTGATTTTTCGAACTTGTGGGTCTAGGGAGGGGTCTGCTTCAGTTGTGGTATCAGATCTTGATTTTGTCTATATATCTCAAGCAGAGTAACCTAGCGAAAATGAGTACTCTGATAGACATCAGTTGTGGTATCAGAGCCCTTCTCTATTTGTATATTGTAGATAGAGGGTGCAAGAAAGACTTACAACCATGCCACCATGAAGAAGAGACAGGAAATCACCTGATCCACCAGAGGAAAGGGAAATGCCAAGAAGAAGGGGTAGGCAATTACCTGAGCCGCCAGGGGCAAGAGAGATGCGTGAAATGCATGCTAGGATGGATGGCATGGAAATATAAAAAAGGTGTGCAGTTGGTGATGGAGATATCAGTGAGTCTAAAAGTGAAGATGAAGCTAAACATGGAGGAGAAGAAGCTACAGAAGAAGATGCAGAAGAAGAATGCCTATTTAGGCTTGTTTCAAGGATAGGTGCTAGAGAAAAAATGGACATTCTAGTATATGAGGGAAACCTGGATGTTGAAGAGCTTCTAGACTAGATTATAGCTCTAGATAAGTATTTTGACTATGAAGATGTCGAGGAAGACAAGAAGGTCAAAAATGTTGTCACAAGACTTAAAGGACATGCAACATTGTGGTGGGATGAACTACAAGATGACAGACGCTGCAAAGGCAAGAAAAAAATCAAGATTTGGGATAGAATGGTTGTGAAAATGAAGGAAAAATTCATACCCAAGGATTATCAAATCACTATGTTTTAGAGGATATATAATTTGAGACAGAAGCTGATGTCAGTTAAAGAGTACATTGAAGAGTTCTACAAACTAAACATCAAGGCAGGTCATCGTGAAAGTGATGATGAAAAGGTTTCCAGATATATGAATGGTATGAGATATGACATCCAATATGAGATGAGCATGATGATCATTCAAAATGTAGAAGATTCTTATTAGATGGCTCTGAAGGCTGAAGAGAAGCTGAGCCGAAAGCAAAGTCAAAGAGGGCAAGGTAGAAGTCAGACTAGAGGCAAGACAGTTACCCAAGACAGGAATCAGAAACCTAAAGAAGAGGGGAAGAAACCTCAAACTCAAAATGAGAGAGGTGGAAGCTCACAGAGAGGACAGTATGCAGACAGAAATACTTTTCCTCAAACCAGAGGAAGAGGAAGAGGCATAGGTGGCGAAATAAAATGCTTTACCTGTGGAAAGAATGGACACAAATATTATGAATCTCCAAATAAGAAGAAAGAAGGAGTTGAAACTCACATTGTCAAAGCATAGAGACATAATGTTGAGGAAGAAGATGTTGAAGGTGGAAGATCATTGATGATGAGAAAAGTTCTCTTAACGCCAGAGAAGGAGGTGGAGAATCCAGTCCAAAGGAACAGACTTTTTCGGACTGCTTGCAACACCAAAGACATGGTATGCAAGGTCATCATGGACAGTGGTAGCACATACAATCTCATTTCTACAGAGATGGTAGAAAATATGGAGCTGGAGACTATTGAACATCCAAGCCCATACAGAGTTTCATGGATACAAAAAGGACATCAGGTAAATGTCACTAAACAATGTTTAGTTGAAATTAAAATAGGAGGATATAAGGATGAAATACTATGTGATGTCATTCCCATGGATGTTTTTCATCTATTGTTTGGTAGACCATGGCAATATGACAGGAACGTGATTCATGATGGGATAAAGAAAACATACACCCTAGAGAAGAATGGAAGAACTCACATGTTGTTGCCAATTAAGGATAAAGAAGTGACAACAAAGGTAAGAAACATTGTACTTCTCATGAGTGGGAAGGAACTTCCTAAGGAGGTTAAGAAGAAGGAAGAAACACAATTCATCGTGGTGAGGAAACCTTGGATTGTTTTAACCAATACAAGAGTGGATGATTTACTAGAGTAAATCCAACATCTACTGGAGGAGTTTGTTGATATATTCGTGTATGAACTACCTTGTTCATTTCCACTGATCAGAAGCATGAGTCATCATATTAATCTCATACCTAGAGCTATTTTACCAAAAAAAGAAACATACAGATTGACACCGCAAGAGAATGCAGAGGTCAAGAGACAGGTCCAAGGCTTAATGGACAAGGGATTGGTTAGAGAGAGCTTGAGTCCATGTGCTATTCCAATAGTGCTTAGTCCAAAGAAAGATGGAGGCTGGAGGATGTGTACAGACTCAAGAGCAATTAACAAGATTTCCATCAGGTATAGATTTCCATTGCCAAGGATGGATGATTTGATGGATTGTTTGAGTGGAGCCAAAAAAATTTCAAAGATTTATTTGAAAAGTGGATATCATCAGATTCGAATGAGAGAAGGTGATGAATGGAAGACAACGTTCAAGACGAATGAAGGGTTGTATGAATGGCTTGCTATGCCATTTGTCTTAACAAACACGCCTAGTACTTTCATGAGATTGATGAATGAAGTCTTGAAGGATTTCATTGGAAAATTCATCATTGTGTACCTTGATGACATAGTGATTTTCAATAGGACAGAAATAGAGCACTTAAAGCATTTGGCTATAGTGATGAAGAGATTACAGCAAGAGAAGTTGTTGATAAAAATAAAGAAGTCATCATTCATGAAGACAGAGCTCATTTATTTGGGATTTCTTATTTCTGTAGATGAGTTGAAAATGGATCTAGATAAAGTGGAGGTGATTAAGAATTGGCCATCACCAAATAGTATATTTGAAGTTAGAAGATTTCATGGACTGGCTAGCTTCTACAGAAAATTTATCAGAAATTTCAGTGGAATTGGTGCACCGATGATGGAAACAGTGAAGAAAAGACATCAATATTTTCACTCGACAAAAGAAGGAGAGAAAAGTTTCAATTTGTTGAAAAGGAAGATTACTAAACAACCAATTTTGGTGTTGCCAGATTTCAACAAGACATTCCAGGTCAAATGTGATGCTAGTGGATTTGCCATTGGAGCGGTCTTAAGCCAAGATGATAGACCAATTGCATACTTCAGTGAGAAACTGAATGAAGCATAAATGAAGTACTCCACGTATGATAAGGAATTTTATGCGATCATACAGGCACTGAAAAAGTGGAGGCACTATTTGGTTCCTAAAGAGTTTGTCTTGTATAGTGACAATCATGCGTTGAAATTTGTAACTCAACAGAAAATGTTGAACCAAAGACATGTTAAATGGGTTGAATATATGAAAAAATTTACTTTTGTAATTAAACATATTTTTGGAACTGCTAACAAAGTTGTTGATGCTTTGAGTAGGAAATGTTTGTTGATGCAGGAATTTAGAGTCAAAACATTGGGTTTTGATAACCTCAAGGTCATGTATAGAGATGATCTAGATTTCAAAGAGGCATATGAAGCATATAAGAATCCAATTTTTAGGGACATAAGTTAATGGAATGAATATATGATCCAAGATGGACTATTATTCATGGATAATCGGTTATGTATTCCAAAATTCTCCATGAGGGAGAATCTACTGAAAGAAAAACATAGTGGAGGATTGGCTGGACATTTCGGTCATGATAAAACATTCTTGAAATTAAATGGATCATATTTTTGGCCAGGGATGAGGACATATGTCAAAATATTTGTGGACAGGTGTGGAATTTGTCAGCACACAAAAGGAAGAAAACAAAACACAGGGTTATATCATCCATTACTCATACCAGAGAGGCCATGGGATGCAGTGAGCATGGATTTTGTGTTAGGGATTCCAATAATGCAAAGAGGGTTTGATTCAATCTTCATGGTGGTAGACAGATTTTCTAAAATGGAACACTTTATACCATGTCAGAAAACCAGTGATGCGACTCATATCGCAAACCTGTTTTTCAAGGAAGTTGTCAAACTTCATGGCTTACCAAGGAGGATTGTTTCAGATTGAGACACCAAGTTCATGGGACATTTCTAGAGGACTTTATGGAAGAATTTGGGGACAAGTTTGTCTTTTAGCTCAGCTTATCATCCTTATATGGATGGACAGACAAAATTTGTGAACAGAAGCTTGGGAGATTTACTGAGAAGCCTAGTGACTGAACATCACAGTCAGTGGGATCACATTCTACAACAGGCGCAATTTGCTTATAATGATTCGATCAATAGAAGCATAGGGCAGAGTCCATTTCAGATTGTTTATGGAATGCAACCAAGGGGATTTTTTGAATTGAAATATTCAGAACAGGATGAAACTAGAAGTGCTAGTGTAGAAGATTTTACAGAGGCAATGAAATAACTTCATAGCCAAGTGAAAGAGCGATTACAGAATTCAAGCTAGGAATATAAGCATATACCAGATCAACACAATCGACAACTTCAGTTCGAAGTTGGTGATTTAATTCTTACACACCTAAGAAAGGAAAGGTTCCCAGGGGGAACATATAACAAACTGAAAATGAAAAATATTGGACCATGCAAGATCATAAAGAAATTTGGGGCAAATGCATATGAGATCGAATTACCCGATGGGATCAGAATTTCACCAATATTCAACATCTCAGATTTGTACACTTCCAGAGATGAAGAAGAAGAAGTAGATAGTGAATAGATAGAGGTTCAGTGGACTAAATAAATGCCTATAGATGAAAATCCATAGATGGAAAGTATACTTGACAAGAGAGTCAAGAAGAAGACCAGGAGAAAACAGTATTTTGAATACTTGGTCAAATGGAAGGGACATCCAGTTGAAGATTCCAGCTAGGAGAATGAAGAAGAAATTCAGAAGCATGG
>JASDQU010435465.1:41076-74173 GCA_032191745.1 Picea mariana | reverse complement strand
CGCATTTTTGGCACATGTTAAAATTGTTTGCAATATTTTGAAAGTTTGGATGCATAGACTTTAATGTAATAGTTAAGAAGGGTGTACTTCCATATTGTAAATAGATCTTGAGCGATTTTCTCTCATATGTAAGGTTGTAGAGGCATTCGTGCATAGTTAATGTAAGTAGGTAGATTTAAATTCTAGATTAGACAGTTTTAGGAGCTGGAGGGAAAATGACTATAGACACCCTCATCTTGTATCATTTCTAACATTATCAAGAATATCATAGAGAATAGAGAAGAGAAGAAGCAGAGAGCTGTGTAGAAGAACCCATACACAAAAGTTCTAAAATTAATATATGAAGTGTTGATTTAGACTCATGGTGTTGAAAGACTTTTCTATTTACACATGCTAGATGTTATACTTATGGTTGTTTTACTCTTTCTGTTGTACATTTTATTTTATGCTATGTATGTAGGATTTTTTGTTAAGTATTTGAAGTCTGAGAGAGTAAGGAAATGAGATTCAATTGTTTCTCTTCTTGAGAAAAATTTCCTGCAAGGAGTGCAGTGAAGCGTCTACAAGGAGTGCATTGACGGGTTCAGAGTTCATCTCTAAAAGCTCAAGAGGGATACCATTGTTCTCACTTTCTGTAGAAGTGCAAGTCAGGCACAAAATTCATGCAAGGTATGTGCAAGATTGTTGGAAGTTCATATGATGCAGAAGCATCATCTCACATCAGCCAACCAGCCAACCAGCCACGTCAGTGCATGCATTCAAAGCTAAAGAGAGGCATAACCCTCGTCTTCCATTTTGAATTTGAATATAATTTAAGGTTTTAGGCTATTGAGTCATGAAGTTGTGCCTTTGTGCAGACATTAGATTAGGTAGTCCTTTAATGTTTCTAAGGCTGAGATCTAGATCCAGATTGTGGACTAGACAACCCATTCAATGTAATTGAATAGGGTAGTTGAGGTTTGGAGGGAAGAGCTCGAAGAGCCCCCTGACATAAAAGATCAAGGGGATCTCATTTTGTAATAGTTACATTAGAAAGAGTTAGAAGAAAGGAGAAGAGCCAAGACCTTGTTACAGGTCGTGCTTAGGAACACCCTTGTACAAAACATGCATTTGCCATTTTAATATAAACAACAGTTTTACCTACATATTTCATGTGTTGAATGAATATTTGTGAGTGTTCCTTATATGCTATGAATGTATGTTATGATTATGCATTTGCAGGAGTTGTTTTGGTTTCAGTCTTAAGAGGTCTTTGAGTCTTCACACCAGGAGGGTGTGACAGAACACTGTGGGTTCTGATAGCCATGCACAGAGCGTGCATTTATAAACTTTGTGGAGTTAGACATAGGTGTGCCAAGTAGGCACAAAAAATGAAATCAACAACTCAGAGAAAGACCTCAAGGTTTCTGAATACCTTGGAGGCAAGGATGTGTATGAGGAAATAAAGTTGTAGACAGAATCTCTGAGGATTTCTGTGAAGCTCTACCAAGAGGGCATCGAGCCAAAGCAAGGAGTGAATAGGAGAAGAACTCTGCTGTGAGTTCAGATTGAAGTCAGAATCACTAAGGATTCTGAGATCTCTGCCAAGTGGGCATTGAGCATATGCATAGTGATGCATTGAGAAGAAATATAATGTGAGTTCAGACAGGAGAACCATAATCACTAAGGATTCTAAGAGCTCTGCCAGGTGGGCATTGAGTAGGTGTAGGGAGGACACAGGGGATAGAACTGTTGGATGTTCTATAAGAAGATACTCTGCCAAGTGGGCATGGAATAAGTACTAGAGAAAACAGATGGATTCTGTTGACTTGAGAATAAGGTGGAAGCTCTGAGGAGTTATGTAAGAGGCTCTACCAGGTGGGCATTGAGCATATTTGCAAGGTTATTGGATACCCGAAAATACTCAACAACAGGTTGCTTGAGAAGACTAAGTGACAGGAGGGCATCATAATTCTCCATCTGTAGGAGAAAGAGAGAAGGATCTATTTCATTAGAAGTTTGGGCGAGAATACAAGCTTAGGAGGAATAACACTTTGTGTGCAGAGACTCTGAAAAGATCTAGAAGTCAGAATCCTTCAAGGATTTGGGAGTTGAAGCTCAGGAGGGGCAATGTTTTCATATGCACGCAGGCAAGAATTCACGGTTTTGGAGCTCGCAGAGAAAATAAGGAAAAGGTTGAGGCCTTTGAACAATTTAAATTCTTCTAAGTATTGGAAGAAAATCACCAAAGCGCGGGAGGAGCAATAGCTTCCATTAGATCAGCCGAGGAGATCTCAACCGTTGAAAGGTTTTCACATCCAGGAAGTAGTAGTAGGAGTGCACATAACATAAAGGATATGGACCGTCGGATCTTGGTCCAATTACCCGACAGTTGTTAGATCTATCAAGAGTTGTGAGGGAGTTAAACCCTCATACAGTAGAGTAGAGGTGAAAGTCCTGAATAATTTGGTTTCGAGATATCGACGTTCGGGAGTTCAGGGATCTAGAGGAAGAAGGTCTGGACTGTTGATATCAAAAGTCCCAAAATAGCAAAATCATCTGAGCCATCCGATTGGAAGGACACATGTCACGAGATCAAACATATCGGGGTTTCGCAGGTTGAGGAGCTGAAGGCTTAGCATCTGAATTTGAAAAGTCGCAAAGTCTGAGAACTCCAAAAATGTAGGAAGTTCCATCGTGGGACCCGCGTAGAAGATGTGTCGAAATTTCACCATTTCGGCATATCGAAGGGTAAGGGGTCGATAATTTTGTCCCAAGAGTCCTGAAGTGGCGAGTAGCAAAGTCACGAAGGAATCTAAGCCATCTATCGAGGAAGGGTAGGTGGCAAAGATCATAGGATCTCATGGACTCGGAGGTTCGCAAGGTAAAAGCCAAGGAGTTGGTTTCTCAAACTTGCGAGAAGCGAAGTCACGAGAAGATCGGAACTGTCCATCCAAGGAGACGAGGTGGCAGTAATCACGGAGTCGGCGAAGAGCCAAGAGATCCAGGATTCGGGTCTCTCGATCTCGAAAGTTCACAGGGTGAGAGGCCAAGCCTTGGGTGCTCCAAGTCGCGAAGTCGCGAGGAGCAAGGAAGGAGGATAGCCATTTGATTTGGGTCACAGGAGGACCGTTAGATCAGAGTCCCATCGCATTTTGGAGGATCGGGAATTTCGAGGACAAGAGGTCCAATGCATTTCATCATTTGAAAGCCCAAAATCACAAAGAAGAAGAAGGTTAGGAAATTGCCAATCGACATTTCGCATATCGGTATTTCGGGGGTCTAGAGGATGAGAGGTTGAGCACTTGGGTCATGAAACCCCAAAATAGAGTCCCGATCATATGAGATATGGTCATGTGGACCAGGAGATAGCCCTGGGGGATAAATGTTGTTGAATCGTTTCGTCATATCGAAAGATCGGTGATCAGGAGATCGCGAGAACAGTGGTTCTTGTGACATCGAGAATTAAGAAACCCCGTCACCTGAAGTTTGCATGCACTGACATGGCTGGCTAGCTGGCTGGCTAACGTGAGATGATTCTCCTACATCATCGGAGCTTATCAACCAAGGAGAGGATTGAAATATTGTTGTCGCAAGGAGTTGCATAGAGTAAAAGGAAGTCAAATACTTAGACATATTTGAAGAAGTGTCGCAAGGAGTGCATGCAGAAAATATCATAGGAGATTTAAGTTGGTGAAAGAAAGCTCAGGAGAGTAGAATCTTCAAGGGGTTTGAAGAGAAGAAGGGAAATTTGGCCATTGCGCAGAGGATAGGTTCCAGAAGAGAGTCGCAGGGTCAATTTAGAACCAGAGGTCTTGAAGAAGAAATTTGGACAGTCATAATTCTCTGAGGGAGATTCCGAAAATAGTGACAGTCATAGGGTCTACAGGAGTTGCAAGGTGGATAAGGGGCCGCTGATATTGAATTATTGGGACATTAGATCATTTCGTAATTTCAAGGTTTGAAAGTTCGAAGTGTAAGCCAAATCCTTGGCTAATCCAATCCCCGAAACGTGAAAAGGAGGTTTTCGTGTGTGGAAGCAAGTATAAGTGTTTCGGAGTTCATAAAATCGAGGATCATAGTGACATAAGGTTGGGGTCAAGAGTTTCAAACTCCCGATACACGAAAACCTAAAACAAGGAGAAGGTGACACAGGGAAGGACAAGAGACTTCCTATCAAGGTTCATGAAAGCAGAGGAGAAACACCATTTCATTATTTTATAAGTTCAAAGACCGGAAGGTGGAGAGGACATAGGGTTCGAGCTTGACGTATCGAACTACTGGTATGCGAAATTGCGCTGACCATTGGATCAAGGAAAGGTCCATAGCCGTTGATCTCCTTAGAAGCGGAACCTTAGCATTTCGGCATTTCAGGGTTTGGAGGTTCGAGAGCCCCAAGGACTTAGTGGAAGCACTTTTCGGTGTTTGAAATCCCAAAACCACGAAGAGGAAGGGAGGACCGGAACATTTGCATTTTGGTAAATAAAAAGTCGGAAGTTCGGGACTCCAGGGGTCGAGAGCAGAGTTTCACATCATCGCAACTCCCAAATTCACGAAAGACTAAAAGCTGAAATTGACATTAGGAAAGGAAAGTATTAGTATTTCGGGGTTTTGGAGGTCGAAGAGATAAGGCGCTCGAGCACAAGATTCGAGAAATCCTGAAATCCGGTATCCTGAAATAACATAGGAGTTTTCCTCAAGGTTTGTTGTGGGTGTTGATTTTGTAAAAAGGAAATAAAAGAGTCAATCGAGCTCTCAGGGGCCGAAAAGAAAAGATCCTGCATGGATCCCAACCTGCGGGTCGGGGGAGGGGTCTGCGTCACTTTTGTAGGTACATAAGTTTAAAGGAAGTAGTAAGAAAGATGGAATCAATGTTTTAGTTATCGACAATACTTCTCACACCTCATAAATATTTGGAGTGGAAACCAAAGTTTATAATTATTCTCAGAATTAGAGGCTTATACGAAATAACCATGGTAATGTAATGGGTTCCTATGATGAGAAAAATGACTTTCTCAATAGAAAATATATCTCCCTAGGATGTATCTACATGTATGTTTCTCTTGAAATTTTCCATCAAGTAAATGATGAATCACAAGACTCAACTCCAAATGAATGATGGTCATGAAAAAGATTGAAAATATAGAGCTAGAACAAAATCCACTGGAATATCAATCCTCTCACTTTGAAGAGCCTTCTACACAAGTATTTGCACAACTTTTTGTTCCATTCATTGAAGATTATGTCTACTTTATTTCATATCTGTTTTATAAATCACATATGAAATATATCATTGATGTATATCAAGAGATACATGAAGAATTTTTTCATGCACCATTCATGCATCGCATGAGCCACATGTAGAGACTTTCATGCATGCATCTCAAGAGATAAAAAGGGGGTCGCTCACATAAAATTAAAATTTTACATTTTGTAAGTAGAATTTGTACAAAAATATTTTATATTTGAGTTTCTCTCAGAAAAATACCTAATTTCAAAAAAAAAAATCGTCCAAAATGGAGTCTCGGAAGTGATGTTATGAGCATTTTAAAATCACCAGAAATTTTAGCATTTTTTTGGAAATGGCCACACGATTTTCAATGTTTCATCTAAACTTCACATGGATTCAGATCTTCTTCTTTACACTTAGAAGTTGGATATATATGGACATATCATTAGTGATCTACTTGATCATCTACCTCTTCAATGAAATCTCCATCGAGCATAAGCTTACACATTTGCAAGGTCTCCTTGGAGTGAAGGACATAGTTGCTTACTTCCTTGTACTCTATCCTTTTTTTTTAATGTTTTGATAACTTGTAATTTGAGGTGAGAATTTTCCCATGATTTTTTCCCATAAATGTGGTATTGTTCCTCAAAAGAGTGAAATATGAAAAATGT
Source organism: Picea mariana (assembly GCA_032191745.1). Lineage (NCBI taxonomy): Eukaryota > Viridiplantae > Streptophyta > Pinopsida > Pinales > Pinaceae > Picea > Picea mariana. Next base: position 68,293 of record JASDQU010435465.1, on the reverse strand, counting down.
ACATCATTGTCCTACACTCATTGAATTAACTTTGTAATGCATCCATTAGTAGCACATTGTGTTGAGTTTGTATACACCATGTTGGTGGTGAAATATCTCGTCTAACCTATTTATAATAATATCATGATCAACCATACATACATTCGCACATCATGAAAACATTGAGAAGGTTCCAAACTATGATCTATCTACACCCCTCCTTTCCTTGCATGCTACAATTATATTGTCGAGGTGTTATGTCAATTGATCTGCTAAATTTGGAACATAACAACATCTTCTCTTAATTGCAATGTTACATTGTTTTTATTATTATTTTTATCATCATATTAAGGCTTAAATCATGTAATTATTGTATACTAACCTATGTAATTATTGTGTAAGTATCACGTCTAACATATTTATAATAATATCATGATCAACCATACATACTTTTTCACATCATGAAAACATTGAGAAGGTTTCAAATAATGATCTATCTACACCCCTTCTTCCCTTGCATGCTACAATCCATTTTCGTGGTGTTATGTGAGTCAATCCGCTAAATTTGGAATAGATCGACATCTTCTCTTAGCTGCAATATTACATTGTTTATATTATTATTTTTATCATGATATTGAGGCATAAATCATGTAATTATTGTGTACTTTTAATACTTTTTAAGGTATGATAGCAACAATCAATATGAAAATTTTTCAAATAACTTGCATCCACATTATCGCATGCAATATATCCATTCCAAGAGTTTTTCTCATTTCTCTTGACAATTTTTTTTTAAAGAACATGGCATTTATTAATCTTTATTAAAAGATTTGTTGGATGATGTGATGGAAGCGTGATTTTGGAAAGAAGTGGTTTTAGAGAAAACTAAATCATAAATCAAATTCATTCTTGTTGTAGTCCATCAATAAATTGTATTTAGTAGATCATCTTCATATTCAAAAGAATATATTCTTTATTGCTTAGCATTTTCATGATATTTTTAAATATCCATTAATGAGTGTATTGATATTGAGTTTTAGATGAAAATTCTAAGAGATTGAATTATCAATATCGAGTGAATTGATCTCCAGTTTAGAGTTTCTATAATAATGAAATGTATTTTTTTTATTTTGTAAAATTGATTGTGTTATTTTTAATTATGTTTTATTTATTTAATTAAATAAACATAAAATTTGTATATATTTCTTTTTGTTAGGAAAAGAGTTGGAATCTTGTTTAAACATCGTGTAAGGGCCCGATGGAGACGATATTAGTGAGGATATATATTTACCTGTAGACCAACAATGGGAGACAACCCTCTTTTGGAAGTCCACTATTTGAAGGTTTTCTTCTGCCATTATCTTTTCCAACCCTTGCTCTCTAGTTTTAACGAGCAAGCAAAAAATTCCTCTCCTCCCTGTAGATTAGTGCCATACTTGTGCTCGTAGATATGCTCCTCTTTGTGACGTGTATTCCCACAGATTATCCCAACCCAACTAATTATCTTTTCGAGGAAGTTTATCGAGTAGTTATCTAGGTTTTGTGACTTATGACTTATTCCAAGGTTTACTTGCTTTACTCCAAGGTTTACTTGCGTTACTCCAAGGTTAAGTTGATTGTCCGGTAAGGATATTGGAAGTATATAATGATCACCATAGTAGAGTTGAATCTTTTGATTAGGGGTAAGCCAATCACATAGTAGAGTTGAATCTTTTGATTAGGGGTAAGTCAATCACAATAGAAGATAAATCTTCTTAATAGCCGATAGAGAACTCCCTTGATCTAGGAGCGAAGGAAAATAACAGCCAAAGAATTGAGAAACAAATTGATCTAGGGATTTCTTTGTTTTTTTTCTTCTTCCGGTCATGAATTATATATATGTAATTATGCATTCATTAATTATATATGTAAGAATTTTTTATTTCCGTCATTATAAGATGAACCTGATGATCCAGATCAAGACCCATACGCATACATAAGAATAGACAGTCTACCTAGTATATTTTGTGGTTGGTTAAGAAGATCCATACCCACAAAGAGTTGTTACAATTGTTGAACAAGAAAGGAAAAGGCACCGAGGACAACGGGATAAGAAAATTAATAGGTAGCATCTATATAAACAACAATATCAACTAAGGAGTATAGGCCTAATGTTCATTTCCTTGAAAATAACTCAAAAAATATCCCATCAGTCACAGGATGGAGGGAGGTCAGGTTTCGATTCCTGGTCGACAATGTTCAGAGCCTTTAGGGACCCACACGATATATATGCTTTATGCCGAGATTCACAAAATAGCTAGCATATTCACACCAACCACCATGACAAAGAAGAAGAAACCAAAGAGAAAGAGAGAACCACGAAAGAGGAAGAACCCTAAACGAATATAGGTTACCTCGTAACCCCGTAAGGACTTATCGGAAGATACTTGAATCATGTTTTAACCTAAAATGTGTACATGTGGTATATCATTCTTTTGTCTTTTGTATACATTGAAAATTATTTTAGTATGTGATGTATATTATATATATATTTATATATATATATATATATATATATTTTGATAAACTTATTATTTATGTTAATTATTTTCTATGTGAGTTCTTTCTTATTTGACTATGGAATGTAAATTTATAATATTTATTTATTATATTTTTGTTGTCATTTTATCATTTAATTTGTATTTTTTTGTATTTTGTATTAGAAATATGTGATTTTTACATCAAATTTGAAATAACACAATGAGTATGTGATTTTTTATTTTATATTAAAAAATGGATTTGATTAATTAGATTATAAAGTTGTGTTTATTCTCATTTTCAAGTATAATGTGAGGCTTGAGTATAGGATTTAGGCTTACAGATTGGGCTATAAGATTAAAGGGGTAGGATTAGGTACAACTAGACTTAGGCCTATGATAAGGACTCTCATTTAGGATTAGCCTTAGAGATTTAGACATATGATTGAAGTTGAAGGTTAGGATAGGATAGGAAAGGCTAGCCTATCTAGGGTAGGTTATATTAGTCTATGTAGGGTAGCTTAGGTTATGTTAGGCTACACTAGGGTAGGGTAGGTTAAAGGAGAGGACGGAAGGGTAGGCTAGGATAGCTAGATTAGGGTAGGTTAGGTTAGATTAGACTAGGGTAGGGTAGGGCTAGGTAGGCTAAGGTAGGTTATTATAGGATATGTGAGGGCTAGGGTAGGGTAGGATAGAGTAGGGTAGGTTAAGTTAGGTTAGGTTATGCTAGTTTATTTAGAGTAGGTTAGGTGTGGAAAGGAAATGTTATGGTAGGGTATGGTTAGGATAGGATGGATAGGTTATGGTAGGATAAACTAGAATATCTTAGGGTAGGTTAGGTTAAAGTATTCTAGGCTAAGCTAGGATATTCTAGGTTAGTTCAAGTTAGGCCAAGTTGGGTTAGGATAGGTTGAGTTGGGTTAGGGTAGGATAATTTAGGGTAGGTTTGGGTTGGGTTAGGGTAGGATAATTTAGGGTAGGGTAGGTTTTTTTAGGCTAAGATAGGCTCAAGTAGGTTAGGTTGGTCTAAGCTAGGTTAGGCTAAGGTAGGTTAAGGTAGACTAGGATAAGCTAGGTTAGGTCAGGCTTAGGCTAGTGTAATGTTGGCTAAGTTAGGGTAAGGTAGGGTAGGTTAGGTTAAGTTAAGGTAGAATATGCTAGGCTAGCATAGACTAGGGTGGGATAGAGTAGGATAAGCTAGTGTAGGATATGGTATGTTATTCAACTAGGTTAGGCTAGGATAGGGTAAGTTAGGCTAGGTTCGATGGGTTAGGATATGTTGCGCAAGGTTATTGTAAGAAAAGTTATCTTATGTTAGGATAGGTTATGCGAGGTTAGGTTAGGATAACCCATCTTAGGTTATACTAGGATAGGGTAGGGTATGTTAGGTTAGGTAAGAGTAGGTTTAAGGTATATAAGACTAGGTTAGGATAGTGTAGGCTAAATTAAGATAGGTATAGTGAACCATAATAAAACAAATTGACCACATATACTAGGAGTTGTCCCTTAAGTCTCCAAAAAAACATTATTGTCTAAAACCTCTCAGAAGATAAGTTATAGTGAAAATCTAAAGATGATACATTTAAAATTGAATTCAAGATGAGTAAAAAACCCTATCTTCCAAAAGGTATATCTCAGAACATATAACGAAGCAGAACTTGAAATTTTTTCTGCATGTACCTTGACATGTCTTCTACGTGACCTCCAAATTTCTTTATTTGTGGCAGCCCATAAAAATGTTATAGAGAAAATCCCAAGATGACTTGATTGAAGAAGAAAAAATCTAAGATCGATGCTCTGATGCTAAATGCTATGATCGAACATCTTAAAAATGACAAAAAAACAGTGAATATAGTCCACTTTGAGGGAAAAACCTCCTTGTACATTATATCTAATTCATAAAAAAATATGAGATGAGATAAGATTCATCCTAAGACTAGGTCTCCTTGGTTTATATATAGCAGAAAAAGGGTACACCTTTAATGAAAGGGTGCAATGAAGGGTTATAACCTACATATAAATATGACACTAGAAATATAATAATTCAATATCTAGGGATTAATAAGGGGTTTTATTTATAACATGGGGCTTTGTCTAGGACTTATGAGATAGTCGGAGAAATGGGTGTTGATAAAATTAGTTCATTTTATGTTTTAATATTTCAACAATGTTTTAATGAGATTATATTTATTTTGTACTAAATTATGCATTTCATAATAATGCAAGGGTGTAGATGCATAACTAGTATGTATCAAAAGGTTAGCCATGTTGTGGATAAGCATGAGCCTGAGGATCCAAATGTAGTGTTGCATGATAACCCAATTGAAAAGAGATTTTATAAAATCAAAGTCCCTAAATGTATTGTCTCCATAGTGTTGTTACTTGGTTCAAGTGAAAGGACCAAATTGTTAAGGATGGAGAGGATATGTTCACGAAATCATACAATGATGAGATCATATGGTTGTGAACTAGTGGTGAGATAATAAAGCAGTGCATTAATTTATGGAGCATTCAATTTTCAAATTAGTTTAGTTGGTTCAAGCCTCACTTAATAATGACTTAAAATAAGAATAAATCTTTAAACAAATTCTAGTGTAACAATATCTACTTATATATAAATTCATTTTTTAAATATAAATTATAAAAACATAAATTTATTATGGGATTTGAAATAAAAACTACAAAATTTTAATAAAAAACTCAAAACAATACATGCATTGAAATTAGACATATAATTAAAAAATATTATAAATGTACATTTCACTTATGAAAAAAATTAGCCAATCATAATTAACATAAATAATGACTTTTATTAAAAATTACAATATATTCAAACATATAATAAATTAGAGATAGACATTCAATCAAAATCTACATTAAAAATAATTAACATAATTAAATTTTTTTATAAAAAAATTAAAAACATAATTTCCTTTACATTAAAATATTATGCTTCTTCTAATAATTTTTACTTTTAAGTATTTAAATTCAAACATAATATACAGGGCATCATGTTAAGTTAAAACATAATATATATTAGATCATAAAAAAAATTCCACAATTTTTCATTTATTCTATTAATTATAAAAAAACATCATCTATTCTATTAATTATAAAAAAACATCATCTATTCTATTAATTATAAAAAACTATAACTACATATCAACATAAAAATAATAATAAATCTGTCAATTCCCGTGTATAATTGAAAAAGTAATAATTATTTTTTTAATGTAAAAGGATAAATAAAAACTAAGTTGCAAAACAATTAAATTAATGGTTGATAACCATAATGGTGATAAACAGACATGTAAACATTTAATGAGTGTTGTATTAGGCTATGAAAATCCATATAAGGAATTAAATCACACGGTCTAAGATGATTAAACTGATGAGCGATATATATATATATATATATATATATATAAAATGTTGTCTTCACGTGTACCAATTCCAAAATATATATATATCAAATGTTACCTTCATGTTTACACATTCCACTATATATATAATGTGTTGGTTGTTTAATGAGTGTTGTATTAGGCTATGAAAATCCATATAAGGAATTAAATCACACGGTCTAAGATGATTAAACTGATGAGCGATATATATATAATTATATAATGTTGTCTTCACGTGTACCAATTCCAAAATATATATATATATCAAATGTTACCTTCATGTTTACACATTCCACTATATATATAATGTGTTGGTTGTTTAATCTATATATATTTTTAAGGAGAGCCTTTCTTTTTCTATAAGAAATGTGTTATCCTTATAAGAAATTAAATCGCACGGTCTAAGATGATTAAACTGATGAGCGAGAGAAGATGAACGAACGGTCTAAGATATATATTAGTTTTTCAGTTGAACGAACGACTCTTTTGGTAGGAGACTCCGCCATCGTAGGTGATGAATTCATATTTATTATCGGATGGATATAGGCATTTGATCTGCAGATTTTAGTGATTTAGTTGTGTTTGAAACCTATCAGACCAAATAATAATTTACGGGATGCTAACATTTTAGATATAATATACAGATGAAGATCTTTCATACCTTTTTTGGATTGTCCAACTCAAGGTATTGGATTGTATAATTTAAAAAAGTGCTTATGGCTTATTTCACACTTTTATTTTTTAAATTATATTAAGTTTTTTTTATGAAATATTAATTAATTTATAAATCAAGTTTTTTATGAAGCTGGAAAAGTTATCATAATTATCTTATTTTTTAATACATTTATTATAATTAAATTTCTAATAAGTAATTATTGAATAGTATTTTATAAATGAAATATTATATTAAATAATAGTATTTAATAAATTTAAATAACTTATATTTTATTTATATAATCTAGAAAATACATAACTTTTATAATTTATAATTATATTTTAAAAATTAAACTGTATGTTAGATTATTGTATTTTGTAAATTCAAAACTAGAAAACTATAACTAAACTTAAATCATTTAGAATGTGATTAATTAGCACAAATTAGCAGAACCACATCAGTTGGTCTAGTTAGATAATACATCTGGTCTTAAAGAAATGTTTCATAAGTTATATTTAATATTAAAACTCAATATCTAGATTTATATAACTAGCACGGTTTAAAATAATAAAAAGCCCTAAAATGAAGAAGTAAAGATCACTTGTTAAGCCGACACCTATTGATAATGGGCACAATTAATGATCTTTTAATCTTAAATTCTAATATGATGGCTAAGCATTGAAGATTCTGACATATTCTTAGTCGTCCTCCAAAATCAATGCTTGCGATTTATTGTTCATAACTTCTTTTCATTTATGAAGGCATCCATTAAAATGTTTACTTTTTTACATTTACCTAATCACATTATAAATTTACTGTAAATATATATATAATTTCCACGTTCAAATAATTAAGGAGGATTAATATCTATGCAAGCCACGTTTATATCATTAAAAAACACTGTGCACACGTTTCATTTTAGTGGTAGTCATTCATTTCTCATATTTGAAAGGACGTTTGATGCCATGACCTGCCCCGATGTTTAATATTCACCTAGCATAATCCATAATGCACTCAAATCATACCATACCTTGGATGCCCATGGGGTAATTTTTCTCATGTTGTTTATGTGTGCTTAGTGTTGGAGTCGGCTCAATCACGACTCTTGTTCTAGATGAAACCCATGTCAAGACGCTTTGTCTTGATGTGCACTCTGTACCCAACTTATTGTTGGGCTTCTTCCCATAGACTGAAGGCCTTCTCCATCATTGCAATGTAGTATTCTTCTAGGTAAATCTCTCTGACGGTCCTCGATTCCCCATGAGAAGATACTCTATGGTACAGAAAATCACATTGGTCTAAGACGAGAATAGATTTGGCTCTCTTTGCAATTCGGTAGGTAGTGAAGCTGCCTATTATGCCTGCGCCTACCACTACCACTTAATAGTTCGAGATGAATAGAGGTAGCTTGGCAATTGGAGATTATATAATTTTATGTAAATGCGTGGATCCTTGGCAATTGGAGATTATATAATTTTATGTAAATGTGTGGATTCTCATTGGAATCATTGTTTTCTTTCTCTCTCTTGTTCAGATTTTTGTCTGTGAGATCTTCTCCTATCTCATTCGTCGATTTTGTGAGTTTGATCATGATTGTCTTTTCTAGGTAAATGCGTGGATCTTCAGTGGAATCATCATTTTCTTTGTCTCTTTTGTTTATATTTTTGTGTGTCTTAATTTTTCTCGTGTTTTTTTTATGTGCACTCTGTGTTAGACTCGTCTCAGCCACGACCATGCTGAGGGTAAGAACTATTTTTTGATATTTTATTATTATAGGTTTACATGCATGGTAGATCTTCTGATCACTACTAGTCTAGATGACAAGCAATCCACGTTGGGTACGTTCAGGGCCAGTATGGTACTAGTCTAGATGACAAGCAATCCACGTTGGGTACGTTCAGGGCCAGTATGGGAGTGCATTGTTAGTCCTCTAGGTTCGATTTATTCCGTTCAGGATCAGTATGGTGAGCGAAGTCTTCATCCATCAGGTTCTATCTATTCTTTATTCTTTGTGTTGGCATCCTTATAGAGAGAACTAATCATATATTTACAATTAAATTAAGAGGAATTGGTGTATTGTGAGTGGATATTAATGCTTAGTGCAGTTCAAGGTGTTCATATCGTTGTTCCATAACTTCGGCAAGTTTTTTTTAATTAAGTGAGGTATGTATTCATATCGGTTTTAGGCAACTTCGACAAGTTTTTTTCAATTAAGTGAGAGATTTTTATTAGGCAGGCGAGCCTTTTGTATCAGTTAGGTTTTTTTTTTTAATGTAACTCGAGATTACTGTGCAGGGAGTGTTATCAACGACCCATACCTTTCGGCGTTCTCCAGCCGTGAGTCGGTTGTGCTAGTTAATTATGTCGAAAGGCATACACCTATTGATAATGGGCACAATTAATGATCTTTTAATCTTAAATTCTAATATGATGGCTAAGCATTGAAGATTCTGACATATTCTTAGTCCTCCTCCAAAATCAAGGTGTGAGATTTATTGTTCATAACTTCCTTGCATTTATGAAGGCATTAGTTAACATGTTTACTCTTTTACATTTACCGAATCACATTATAAATTTACTGTAAATACATATAATTTCCATGTTCAAATTATTAAGGAGAATTAATATCTATGCAAGCCATGTTTATATCATTAAAAAACACTTTGCACACTTTTCATTTTAGTGGCAGTCATTCATTTCTGATATTTGAAAGGTTGTTTGATGCCACGACCTGCCCAGACATTTAATATTCACCTGGAATAATTCATAATGCACTCAAATCATACCATATCTTGGATGCGCATGGGGTATTTTTTGTCATGTTGTTTATGTGCGATCAGTGTTGGAGTTGGCTCAGTCACAACTCTTGTTCTAGATGGAACCCATGTCAAGCCGCTTCATCTTGATGTGCCTTCTGTACCCAATTTCTTGTTGGGCTTCTTCCCATAGACCGAAGGCCTTCTCCATCATTGCAGTGTAGTATTCTTCTGGGTAAATCTCTCTGATGGTCCTGAATTCCTCATGAGAAGATCCGCTATGGTGTAGAAAATCATATTGGTCTAATATGAGAACAGATTTGGCTCTCTTTGCAATTTGGTAGGTAGTGAAACTGCTCATTATGCCTACATCTACCACTACCACTTCATAGTCGCCTGACATCTCACCCATCTTAGTTGTTTGTGCTGCAAAAATCGGAGTTGTTCTATATTCATTCAATAGTTCGAAATGAATAGAGGTAGCTTGGCAATTGAAGATTATATAATTTTATGTAAATGCGTGGATCCAATTGCCTCTCTTTGCAATTTGGTAGGTAGTGCAACTGCTCATTATGCCTACAGCTACCACTACCACTTCATAGTCGCCTGACATCTCACCCATCTTAGTTGTTTGTACTGCAAAAATCGGAGTTGTTCTGTATTCATTCAATAGTTCGAAATGAATAGAGGTAGCTTGGCAATTGAAGATTATATCATTTTATGTAAATGCGTGGATCCTTGGCAATTGGAGATTATATAATTTTATGTAAATGGGTGGATTCTCATTGGAATCATTGTTTTCTTTGTCTCTTTTGTTCAGATTTTTTTCGGTGAGATCCTCTCTTGTCTCATTCGACGATTTCGTGAGTTTGATCATGATTGTCTTTTTTATGTAAATGCGTGGATCCTCAGTGGAATCGCCATTTTATTTGTCTCTTTTGTTCATATTTTTGTGTGTGTTAATTTCTCTCATGTTGTTTATGTGCGCTCTGTGTTGGACTAAGCTCAACCACGACCATGTTGAGGGTAAGAACTATTTTTCGATATTTTATTATTATAGGTTTATATGCATGGTAGATCTTCTGATCACTACTAGTCTAACTAACAAGCAATCCACGTTGGGTACGTTCAGGGCCAGTATGGGAGCGCAGTGTTAGTCCATCAGGTTCGATCTATTCCATTCAGGATCAGTATGGTGAGCGAGGTCTTCATCCATCAGGTTCTATCTAATCATATATTTACAATTAAATTAATAGGAATCGGTGTATTGTGAGTGGATATTAATGCATAGTGCATTTCAAGGTGTTCATATCGTTGTTTTGCAACTTCGGCAAGTTTTTTTTAATTAAGTGGGGTATGTGTTTATATCGTTGTTAGGCAATTTTGGCAAGTTTTTTTTAATTAAGTGAGAGATTTTTTATTAGGCAGGGTTTTCTATATCAATTAGGTTTTTTTTTTTAAATGTAACTTGAGATTTTAACTCGGCGAGGAATTTTACTAGGTTGAGAGTTTTTATTGGAGTGTTATCAGTGGTCGATATCTTTCTACGTTCTCAAGCTGCGAGTTTGCTATGCTAGTTAATTACGTCTAAAGACGTACACCTATTGACAATGGACACAATTAATGATCTTTTAATCTTAAATTGTAATCTGATGGCTAAGCATTGAAGATTCTTACATATTCCTAGTCGTCCTCCAAAATCAACGTGTGAGATTTATTGTTCATAACTTCCTTGTATTTATGAAGGCATCCGTTAACATGTTTACTTTTTTACATTTTCCTAATCACATTATAAATTTACTGTAAATATATATAATTGCCACATTCAAATGATTAAAGAGGATTAATATCTATACAAGCCATATTAATATCATTAAAAAACACTATACACATGTTTCATTTTAGTGGCAGTCATTCATTTCTATATTTGATTTGATGCCACGACCTGCCCGGACGTTTAATATTCACCTGACATAATCCATAATTCACTCAAATCATAGCATACCTTAGGCGCGCATGGGGTAATTTTTGTCGTGTTGTTTATATACACTCAGTGTTGGAGTCGGCTCAACCACGATTCTTGTTCTAGATGGAACCCATGTCAAGCTACTTTGTCTTGATGTGCACTCTATACCCAATTTCTTGTTGGGCTTCTTCCCATAGACTGAAGGCCTTCTCCTTCATTGCAGTGTAGTATTTTCTGGGTAAATCTCTCTGATGGTCCTCTTGAAGGCCTTCTCCATCATTGCAGTGTAGTATTTTCTGGGTAAGTCTCTCTGATGGTGCAGAAAATCATATTGGTCTAAGACGAAAACAGATTTGGCTCTCTTTGCAATTCGCTAGGCAGTGCAACTGCCTATTATGCATGTGCCTATCACTACCGCTTCATACTCGCCTGATATCTCACCCATCTTGGTTGTTTGTGCTGCAAAATCCGGAGTTGTTCTGTATTCATTCAACAGTTCAAAATGAATAGAGGTAGCTTGGCAATTGGAGATTATATAATTTTATGTAAATGCGTGGATCCTTGGCAATTGAAGATTATATAAGTTTATGTAAATGCGTGGATTCTCATTGGAATCGCTGTTTTCTTTGTCTCTTTTGTTCAGAGATTATATAATTTTATGTAAATGCGTGGATTCTCGCTGTTTTCTTTGTCTCTTTTGTTCAGATTTTTGTCCGTGAGATCCTCTCCTGTCTCATTCGGCGATTTCGTGAGTTTGATCATGATTTTCTTTTCTATGTAAATGCATGAATCCTCATTGGAATCGCAGTTTTATGTGTCTCTTTTGTTCATATTTTTGTGTGTGTTAATTTCTCTGCGTGGATCTCAGTGGTATCGTGGTTTTATGTGTTTCTTTTGTTCATATTTTTGTGTGTTAATTTCTCTGCGTGGATCTCAGTGGTATCGTGGTTTTATGTGTTTCTTTTGTTCATATTTTTGTGTGTTAATTTCTCTGCGTGGATCTCAGTGGTATCGTGGTTTTATGTGTTTCTTTTGTTCATATTTTTGTGTGTTAATTTCTCTCGTGTTGTTTATGTGCGCTCTGTATTAGACTCAGCTCAGCCAAGACCAGGGTAAGAATTATTTTTCGATATTTTATTATTATAGGTAAGAATTATTTTTCAATATTTTACTATTATAGGTTTACATGCATGATAGATCTTGGTAGATCTTCTGATCACTACTAGTCTAACTGACAAGCAATCCACGTTGGGTACGTTCAAGGCCAGTATCGGAGCGCAGTGTTAGTCCAGCAGGTTCAATCTATTCCGTTCAGGATCAGTATGGTGAGCGAGGTCTTCATCCATCAAGTTCTATCTATTGTTTATTCTTTGTGTTGGCATTCTTTTACAGAGAACTAATCATATATTTACAATTAAATTAATAGGAATCGGTGTATTGTGAGTGGATATTAATGCATAGTGCAGTTCAAGGTATTCAGATCGTTGTTCCGCAACTTTGGCAAGTTTTTTTTAAATTAAGTAAGGATGTGTTCATATCGTTGTTAGGCAATTTTTGTAAGTTTTTTTTAACTAAGTGAGATATTTTTATTAGGGCGAGGAATTTTATTAGGCTGAGAGTTTTTACTATGCGGCTGATACTTTTCGGCATTCTCCAACCGCGAGTGGGCTCTGCTAGTTAAAACTAATAGTTTAAATATTGAGAGAAAAAATACGAAAACCCAGGGCCATACATCCTTGTAACGTGGTGCTATTGCCAGAGCCATGGCATCACAGTTAAAATATTAAGAAAAGAAAACAAGGGCCATACGTACCTGTAGCTCAAATTTTTTCATGGATGGTTTTGAAGGGCTAGAATCCTATCGAAGGCTTTTTTTTTCTTCCCTTCCTCTAGAAAGCTCTTCCACTAAAGGCGGTTGGCATCCGAACAGAATAGAGCCAAACGTAATATATTTTCAATAAAATTAAGATTTGAGATAAACAAGAAAGATGTGCTTGAGATTTGTGATAAACAAGAATTCATTAACAATGCAGAATGAATAAAGAGGGTTTCCAAGTGGTCGAATTCATTCAAGAGAGAGGGTTTGGAAAGCCTGAGAGGAAGGCATGTGTTCCTTCCTTCCTCTATCGAGGTCTTCCGACCAATGGTCGTTCACATCCGAACAGAGTACAGCCCAACCTGAAATATTTTCAATCAAAATGATAGAATTAAAGGGTATGCATGAGATTTTAAACAAGCAACAAAAGATTAAGACTGTTAAATATATCTACTCAAAACATACGACTTCTAAGAAGAGCTATAATAATAATAAAATGTACCGTTGAGCAGCTCAGTCGTCCTTCCATTAAAGTTGTTCGCTATAGCAGGTGATCTAATTCAGTCCAGCCTCCTCTATCACACACAGACATGAATCGACTTAAACATGCAGAATCAGACTCAACGATACATAAACGTCAAACCACACATAGAACATCCTAGACTCATGCTACAGATACGCGGAACCAGAAGACAGAAATGAGGACTAAAATGTTGAAACTGGATAAGATTTCAGATATATCTCTTCTTGCACATCCCTTCAACGAGAAAATAGTTTCCAGCTTATGTCTCCTCTCTCTCGAGCCAGTTGTAGATGAGACAAATTACTTTTTCCTCCATCTCTCTTCAACCAACTATGAGATAACTCAACGGTTCACTTAATCTAAGCTTTACAGGCGTCGTTCCATTGAAGATTTAAGGGAGTCGTTCCATTGAAGCTTTTTTCAGTTTTGATTTTGACTTTAATCATAAAAAAATATATATATTATTTTGTGCTTTTTCTCAAATAGGATCCAATGTAAGTCCATTTCATTCAATGAAATAGATGTAATGAAAGTACATTTCTTTCAATAACTTTTCTTGAGATTTCTGAATTTGTGCATATGGAGTTGGATGGGGTAGGGCTTCTAGGTACCACAGGAAAAAAAATGTTAAAAATATATGTTTGGGATTTAGGATTATTTTATGTCAAAAATTGTTTCATTCATACAGGTGACGGAGATGCCAAATTTGTTTCAGTGATCTGAGTACAATATTCTTCTTCATCCTCTGGAATTTTACATCTATCTACTTGTAATGATTGTTTCTATTCAAACTCCCAATCCCAAATTTTATAATGATAATGAAAAAAAATTATAACTATTTTATACATTGTAATCATAATTGTTTTTTATTAATATATTTTTTGATTTATTTGATTAATATATTTTATATATGAATTTTATATAAAAACAAGTGTTAAAAACTATTTGATTTATTTCATAAATTATTCACATATCTAAACCATATGCAACATTGATTTTGATTTTAATATATTTAAATATGTGGGAACTACTTGTGATAATTGCTTCTATTCTAAGTGGGAAATTTTATAATGATAAATATATATATATATATATATATATATATAATTATTTTTACAAATTGTAATCATAATTACTTTCTATTAATATATTTTTATTGTTTTAAATATTTAATTATATAAATTAAATACTTAATTAGTGCTTCTTATAATAAATTCTATTTTTATTTAATTATTTATTCATATATAATTATTAAAAAGGAAATATATTCATCATTAATGTGATAAAATATATATCAATTTTGTATATTAATTTTATATTAATTAAAGTCTTATTTTATATTAATTAAAGTGCAAGTTATACTTGTTTACTAACATTCTTTTTCAATTTATCTTCCAAAAGTATTAGATAACATTCTTTTTCAATTTATCTTCCAAAAATATTAGATTTATGGTTGTTTGTAAGAGATTCCTATGAATCAATGACCAATAATAAAAAAATCTAATAGGTAAAGAAAACACTTGCCTTATGGAGATTATTAGGACAAAGAAAAGAAATGAAATCTGGCAATCATACTTAGACAAGGGAAAATGAAAGATTATTAGGACAAAGAAAAGAAATGAAATCTAGCAATCATACTTAGACACAAACAAATGAAAGCTCTCGCTCATACTTGACATAAATACGAATGAATGAACACGAAGAAGCTATGAAAGAAAATAATTGATAGAATCATAATCATTATATAAAATGTCATTGTTCCATTACAGACCAAGGACAGTGGTGCTTCTTGATAAAAGGAGAAATACAAACCAAGCATCATGGTTCTTCTTGATAGAAGAATATCACATGTTGCATACATAGACATCCATTTCTTCCTTCCTTGACATGATTTATTATGAAATATACCCAAAATGGAAATGAAAGATACATCACAATTACAAACAGACAACAACTAAAATTAAAGAATGTTTAGCTCCTTACTAAACTACTACTACTGCATGATCCATATGATCATGTATGTCGTTGTTGCTAGAAAGATGCATCTGAGCCAATCAAGAGGGACCAAAGAAGCCCATTTCTTCCACTTGAAGCCCACTCCATCAAATCCACTGATCTTATGAGTGGTCGAAGAATTTCATGCACGACTATCCATGTGTTGTTGAAAACATCATATGTTGTTCCCGAGAACTTCACCTCTAAGCCCTCAATATGTATGTTTGATCCATAATATATTTGCAGAATGAAGTGAATACAGATTATAATCAAAAGATGTTTAATATAGAATAATAGATATACATTAAAATTGGTTTCTAGTCAATAAGGAAATAAGCTAAAACTGTAAAATGCAGTGGAAACAAGCTTGCTAGAATGGTGGCGACTTATCTCTAGGAAGAGATGTGACAGTTGCGCTCATTCACGAGAATATGATTACAATGAGACCCTAAAGGATTTTTTACAATAAAAAGGAATGTCAAAAACCCTAGACATCAAAAAAATATAACCTTAAGGTGCACGATAGACCATTGGAAAGGCCTATCTGAGGACTACACATTTTGTTGCTATCTATAAAAGGTCATTCTAGTTGTGGAGAGCACTAAAAAAAGTTGTTTAGGGCCTCAAACCAGCCTCGCAAGTCACGGACCCGAAAACTAGGGAAAAAAATACCAAACTGGAAAACTGCTAAAATGAGATGATTGGAATAAGTGGGAGGCCACTGACATCCATTTGGATCAATACTCCCCCCTTAGGAAGCAATGGTATCCATTGCATTGAGTTCCCCAATCAAATGAGGAAATGTCTACTGAATTTGGCCTCAGGTGAGCCACTTGCCTTGGTGTAGGAGTTGCCCTGCTTTGACAACTCGATAAAGCTAGATGCTTTGCTGGCGAGTGCCCTTGATTTGTTTGTCCAAAATCTGATCACTAGATTTCTATTGTATGTAGTTGGATTTGAGCTTTAAAAAACGTTGCTAGGACCTCAAAACAGCCCCGTAAGTGAGGGACCCGAAAAGGATAAAACTGCCAAACTGGAAAACTATCAAAATGAGCGAGTTTAAATAGGTGGGAGACCACCGACATCCATATGGATCAATGTTATTCTAGAGAAATCCGTCGCCAAGCCTGAAATAATGAATCAAAGTTTATCACTAATAAAAATTTAAATAAATAAAGTTATCTACATTTTTTAAATAAATCAAATACAAACTATACATGACACTTTATATAACTTGAAAATATTTAAAGTCAAACCTTAAATAGCATAACATCAATGTTGTTACGTTCCTAGTTACCAACACTCAAAAAAATGATCTGATACCACTTTGTAACATTTCCATTCTTCTAGGATGGGCTATGTCATTACAAACCTTGGCTTCTATCACTTTGAAATTCTTTGTAGCAGCCCAATAATTACTACTAGACAATACACGATACATGTTGTTGAGATGATGTAAAATGAGCTAAGAATCTAAGAGAACGCAAACATGACAAATAAGAAGGTGACTAGCCTCGAAGAGGAGACCAATGACGACAACATATGCAGCTTTGTTATTGGTGGTGAGGCTGAGGCATATGACTCTAGAGAGGATAAACACATCGTTAAGGGTGTAAGTGGCCCGAGCTACCAAAGCTAGATTATGGGTCCAATGGCTGGCTTTGTCTTCATACCCAATGTGATAAGGGAATATATAACTCATTTGTTGACACAAGGACATTGGATTAGGCTCACATAATGACAAAGATATATAAAAAAATATTAAAAACAACTAGGAAAGAAAGGAAAACCTAAGGTAAAATGGTTTTGCTCGCGGGTAAATTTTTTTCAAGTATAACCCATTTACCGAGACCTTGAGGGAAACGTCTTCATGGTGGCCTAAGATGTAGTATTCCTTAGTAAGGAAATGATGGAGGACATAGGGTCCTCACTAGAGGGATTCAAACTTGTTGTGTCCGAGGCTATCGTGGGCGATATCGTAGGCCAATTCAAGGTCTCCTTCGATAAACAACTTAAGGTTAACTTGGTGGTCAAAGATGGATTTGATCCTATTTTTTTATGCTTCATTTTTCTATAAGGATTCCCACCGATATTTATCAAGTGATTCAAGGGAAAACAACATTTTCTCAAGCAGTGGTGTGTTGGGTAAGAGCTCAATCGTGGTCCACAACGTTGGAATTTCACACTCAATAGGGAGTACATATTCGATTCCATGGACTAAATGGAAGGGAATGAAACCAATGGCTATTTTGAAAGCTATCTGATATGCCCAAAAAGATATAAAATAATATCATTCCAATCAGTCTTTTGTTTGTCAACTGTGCATTGAAGCATAGTTTTTAGAACCTTTTTGATGGCCTCGAACTTCCCATTAGATTGTGGATAATAGGGTGAGGAAATTTCATGGGTGAATCCTAGTTTGGACGATAGATCCACGAATAATTCCTTCTCGAATTTCTTTCCATTGTCGGAGACTATTTGTAGGGGGACCCTGAAGCGAGAGATGACATGTTTGAAGAAAATGCATGCCACTATGTTGGTCATATTATTGAACGTGGGCATTGCTTCATACCATTTGGTAAAGTAGTCAACAAAGACTATAATGTACTTGTTTCTGTTGTTTTATGGAAGCTTTCATGTCATGAAATAAATGCCCCATTTATAGAAGGGTCCAACCATGATGACAGGGTGCAATAGGGCAGGTGGTGCCCAATCTTTATGTTTATATAAATGACATTTTTCACATCATTTAATTGCATGTATGCAGTCATGAAACAACATGGGACAAAAATATCCCTCTCGAATGATATTTTGAGTAGTGTACATGCCAGATAAGTGACTTCCACATGCCCCATTATGGAAATCATTCAAAATTGTCTCAACCTCTTCTAAGGTGATGCAGTGTCGAATAAGCGCGTTGACGCCTCTAAAGTAGAGAACATTTCCTATGAGGAAGTATCGTCAGGTTCCCACTATGGTTTCAAATTCGTTGGGTTCCTTTTGGCACAAGGTTGAGAAAAAGAAGGTCCCTTAACTATCTAGTTAGGATATCCAAAAAACCATAGTAGATATTTAGTTGTGTTGATATTATGGTAGCTGCAGGAGGTATTAAGCCTCCACGTGTAACCTTGATAAGAACAAAATATTCTAAGAAGCAAGAATAAACCCCTAAGCATTGGACATAACCCTAGAAGACAAGTCATCTAAAGAAAATAATTAATATATAGTTTTATCCTCCAGAAATGGAATTCAGCCTAAAAAGCTAAGGAAGAGTAGCATAAATACAAGATGCTAGAGCTCATTTGGACTCACGCAACTCGCAACTGCAAAAATTTAGTAAGTGCACAAGTTTTGAGAGTAGTTGCAGTTGCAACTACTGCAACTAGTATTTTCAGTTTTGGGTTTGGAATTTATCTTTGTTATGGTTTGGAATTTCTGCTTGGTACGCTAGCTCTGGAGAGTGGTACACTACCTTGATTGGATTTTTGATCTAGAGTTTAATTCCAAAATTATTCTCTTTGTCAAGGTTAAGGTGCTCGGGCATGGCTTTGGCCTATGGTTGGGTGACAATATTTCTTTATTGTCTATGGTTAAATGAGCACACCTATTATTCTAATGGGTTATGGTCCCACACTATCTTCAGACAATCTAACCACTGGAATATAGATTGGGAGGATTTTTCTCAGTTGCAGTTACCATTGTAGTCAATTTTTTTGTTGGAGCAATGAAACCCTAACCCTCTTGTTAAGGCACCCTAAGTGAAAATATTGATCATATTTTTGGATATCCTAGTGTGCCTTAACCTAGATCACATCTTGGTACTTTCAGTAAGCTAAGTGTGTCATACTTTATGTGGTAGAGCCTTCCTTCAATGGGCATCCTAGTTAGAAACTTGTTTTCCATTTGGTGCCCATGTCGAAGTAGTTCATAGGAATGGGAGACCCTCTTAGTCCCTCCATGACTTTGTGTTGAATCCTCATCCTTCTTCTTCATCATTTTTTCAAGACTATACCCGAGGGACACCCCATGAGCATAGTTTGTTGTCTTTCAAACTCACTTAAATTTTGAAAGAAAAATCCAACGAGACTTCATTTATTCTTTTAGATCTCATCTAGATTAATTGATAAAATAAGCCCCTCTAGATTCTTCTTTAATCCCTTTTCAGAGTCTCAAAAATTGAAAATATTTTTGAGCTATCTTGTTGCTTTTCATGCTCACCAAACTCAAATTTGAAGGCACATATGTTTGGTGTTAGTTCACCATTTTTTTGGTTTGGATGGATAATTTTAAGAATAAAGGTATTCTCTAGGAACTTTGTTTCGCTAGAAGAGTATTCTGAGGAATAAGTTTAACCCTTTTTCGGGCATGAGGGACTAAATTTTCAAAAAAGGAACATTCTCCTTGGTTTTGGTTTATCTCTTTTTCGAGCCTTGGAGATTACTTACGAAAAAGGAACCCCTTCAGAGTCCATATATAAGCTATTTTCAGAGTATCCAAATATTAAAACATTATCGAGTGACATTGTCCCTTCACACTCTTTAAAATTGGTCGAGAATAATATCTACTTGGCATGATTTTAACACTTTTTCAAGACAATAGATTATTCTGAAAAAAGGTATGCCTTGGGAGATTCATCTTTCCAGAAGAGTTATCCTTAGTTATATTTTATAATTTTCTAGGCTAAGGAAACTAAACCTATAAAAAGGGTGTGAGTCCATAGCTAAGATCTTTTAAGACTCCTTAAAATTGAAAATATAGCTGAGTGATATTGTCTTTTTCACACTCATTAAAACGGTTTTAAAAGACATCCTTTTAGTGAAAGTTTAACCCTTTTTTGAGTCGATTGGAATAATTGGAAAAAAAGGTACTCCTTGGAGTATTCTTTAATTTTTTTTCAGAATCTCTAAACATGAAAAAAACACCAAGTTTACATTCTTTGGGCTCGTAAAAATTCGCATGGAAGGACTCATGTTGTGTCATTCTTAATCGCATTGTGGGTCTCATATTTGTGTATTTGGCCTAATTTCGGCTCCATGTTTCTCTTAACTAAACCTTTAAATAATTCCTTATACACAAGCCTTGCAACACTTGTTTTCTTTGTGATCCGACACCTTGACCCATGGAGGAATTTTCCATGAGTGTCCTTACCCTACACATGTCTCCTTGTCTTGAGAGTCAATATGTTTCATGCACTTGGAATGAGTTTTGTTTCTCATGATAGTCGTTCCTCCTTTGTAACATAAAATTCTTTTATTCTTTTTCAAGCTCATTAAAATTTGGAAAAATGCAAAAAAAACAAATATTCCAAAAATAGGGAACGAGAGATATACATTATTTTTTTGATAGCAGGATAGTCATCCTTGTACAAAGCACATCCTTCCATTTTTTCGTCAAGCACTGGGATAAAGTATGAACTTAGAAAGTTTTTCTCTCTACATAGAGTTGTTTCCTCCTTTGTTTTCTTACTCTTCCAAATATATGGAGAGTTTTCGGTGCCTCTTGCATCACAAACTTATGTCAATATTACATTTCCCGAGTCTGATCATCTTTTTCCTTTTTTTCCAAGGAAAGTTTTATCCAGCCTGAGTAGACCATTCTAGACTTTGTCTCTTGAATTTCATGAGTTGACCATCCCGAGAGTCCAATCAAGTCCATATTCAAAATCGATAATGTTTTGTGCCTGATGATTGAGATCCTCAATTCTTTCCCTGACAGCATGTCGAAGACCTCAGAGTAGTGAGTCTTACACTCATATCGTACTCCTACCTGGGAAGTTGAATATATATTGAATTTGTTTCTCGAGCTATGAAGTCCTCATATCTAGCCACAGGCATTGATACCTCTTGAATATGCATATTGTATTGTATTCGACTATCATCACTTGATTTTGATATGTAAATCCATTATGTATTTCTCATGAATACACTTTATATAGACATTTCTATGGCATGGATATGCAGTGTACTTGATTGGAAGTCATTATTAGTTCATAAACCATGGGTATGCCCGCATCAAAGAGATTATTACTGTTTTGCAGATGTTAACCTCTCGAAATATGGTCCCAGGCTAACTCAACTCCATGCCTTCCCACTGGAAAGGATATTGTAATGTATTTCGGCCAATAGTTGCTATTTTTACCTCACATTAGGGGGCATATTTTATAGACCTAAAATTCCCTACCTATTCATACATGGAATTGTCCTTTCTACTTGCACAATTTTCCAAACTATTGTTGAGGATCTCTCTTTAAAAAACCATGTTTTGGAGATTGTACGCACCCTTTTGCACTAATTCTCGTGTAAATACACTAGCTAC
This sequence comes from Picea mariana, assembly GCA_032191745.1. NCBI lineage: Eukaryota > Viridiplantae > Streptophyta > Pinopsida > Pinales > Pinaceae > Picea > Picea mariana. The sequence goes on along the minus strand of JASDQU010435465.1, from coordinate 46,371 downwards.
ATACTATACATCCTGTGTACATATGCTAGATGCATAATAAACAACCTGTGTTTACCTCCAAAAGTTGCAAAAAATAAAAGTTTCAAGGAATTCAGTGGAGTTTACAGGATATCGAGGGTTTCCCAACCAATTCACTCATTGTAGCCCATCCCCAAACCAAATAACTATACTTTTTTCATATAAAAGGAGGTCTTGGGGTCCCATTCCATCATCAAGAATTAGAACAGAGAAACTCTACCAAAATCAATTCCCCTTTTTCCCCAAGATTTGCAGCCCTTTCTGAGATTTGGCCTTAGCATTCCCCCTCCATCCCTCTCCCTATACAATCCTTTCCTTACTTCCCAAGAATATAAGTTTATTGTGAGAGGTATTATGTGAATGATTCACTTGCAGCAATAGTAAGAGGAGCTCAGACCTGGTTTGTTGAGTGTCATCCATTGAAGGTTTTAACTTTTAATCTTCATACTGAATAAAATAATATTTTTATTGTCCCAAATATTGTGTGTTTATTCTTTTCATTTTATTTATTCATAATGGTTTATATATAACCATAATATTGATGAGTTGAGATAGAAAATTTGTATTTTTATTGTTTAAATTATTTGCAGGTCAACTTTGGAAGGAGACCAACAGTCCAAGAAACTACAAAATAGAAGGAGGTCTACACCAACCGAAAGGACCTAAGGTAAACCCTCTTTTCTTTCTCTTATATTTTAAGGTCATATTGTTTGGGGTATGTTATAAATATGATCTGCCCAAGAAGGTGATCTATAGGAGAAGGTGACCATGCAAGCCATAGCTCGAATTTTGACCAAAAACTTTCCTTAGGGGCACAAATCTGAATAGGGGTGCACAATTAGTTTGGGTGACCAAGAAAATGGGGATCCAGACTGGGGTGATATGAGAGTGGCCAAGAGGTTTTGGCGATCTCAGAGTGACCTCCGAGGATTAGTGGGAGAAGCACAGTGCAGCCAAGGAAGAGGGTGCACTCACTTCATTCCCACAAAGAAGAAACCATCAAGGGCACAAACCTCAGTTGGTGCGCCCTCCCTTCTACCTCATAAAACTCGAAGGAAATGATTTTCTCCCTGAGAGAGTGGCTATCTATTGAGATAATATTTCTCTCAGAGGTGGAAGCATGGAAAATGAAGTCACTAGGAGGAAACCATGAAGGAATGTGCACTAGTTATTCTTTAGAAACCCTAAAAACAAAATTGCCGTGAATGTAAAATGCAAACTCATAAAAGAAAACAACCAAGACACATAGCTTCAAAAGAAAATGTAAGAATGATTTATTTTATTCCTGTTTCACCTGATATACCAAGGGAACCATTTATTTTACATATATTTAATTCATCATGAAAAGGTGAAGAAGTTTTGTGACTAGGTGATTGACTTGTGCGCCCTAGGTGGGCGTTCCCCTAGGTGGCCTCCTCTGCCCAATTCCTCCATGTTTAGATCTATAAGCATCCCAGCTTCCACGAGAATATGTGAAAACTTGTTGTGCAATACATCAGTTGTGATCCACTTTGCCTGAGCTGGAGTTTTTCCTTGGCAGGCTACTAGATATGAAGTGTAAGTCTGGTGTCTTGTAGAGAGACTTTGAGTGTCAAGTATAGTGTCTTTGACCAATGGGAGTTGGAAATCAAGAATTTTGTCCACTGGATGAGTGATGGTGACTAGTTCTTCAAAGAGGGAAGGCTCAAACAACTTTAAGTGATTTACATTAATGACATTGTGGATTCCCAATTGTGGTGGCAGATCCAACCTATATGCATTTTTTCCAATCTTGTCGAGTATTGTATACATACCATATCTGATTGGTAGAAGCTTGTTATGGTGGCCTTTGAAGCACTTCTTATCCAAGTGTAACTAGATTTGATCCCCTAGTTGAAAGGCCATGAAGGTTCTTTGTTTGTCATGGTGTTGCTTGGCATGATCTTGGGCTTCTTTGAGTGCTAATGTGATTGCACTGTGACATTGTGCAATTTGTTGGAGAAATCATTGAGCTAATAGTTGTTCCTTTTGTTGATGGAAGGTACCTTGAGGAGCCCAAGTGAGCAGAAGCTTAGTTGGCGATGCTGGTTAGAAGCCCAAGCAGACTTCAAAAGGTGAAAATCCTATAGAAGAATGTGTTTCCTTGTTATCTCTATGCTGGAGAATGTGTAAGTAATTGTCCCATTGTTTGCTATGTCCAAAGTGAGTTCAGAGGGAATGCACTAAGACTCTATTGAAAACCTCTATTTGGCCATCCGTTTGAGGATGGAATGTAGTAGAAAACTTGAGGTGGCACCCCAATAGCACCCATATGGTCTTCCAAAATGTATTGAGGAAGTGAGAATCTATGTCTAAGATGATACTACTTGGGAGGCCAAAATGGGGCCAGACGTGAAAGAAATAGAGTTCCGCTATTTGCGTTGCTGTAGTAGTCTTTGTGCATGGGATAAAAAGTTCCATTTGTCTAAAGCGACATACCATTACCCATATTTCATCATGTTTCTTTTGGGTTGTTGGAATTCCACTTAGGAAGTCCATTGAGATTGACTTCGAAGGCTGAGAAGGAAGTGAAAATGGTTGATACAACCCATGCTTCTGGTTGGATGGCTTGGATTATGAGCATAAGGCACAAGCTCTGCTAAATTTTTCAATTTGAGGCTATATGGAAGGCCAATGAAAATGGCGTTGTAGATGTTGGGTGGTCTTTGTGGTCTTGAAGTGGCCCCCATAGGATGAAGCATGTGATTCCCTGAAGAGCAAGAGGTGGTCTTACGAGTGTGGAATGCATAGGAAATTCAACTTATATAGCCACCCATCCCGAATAGTGTATTCTAGGAAGGGGGTCTAATTGATCATTGTGGGGATTTGCAAATCTTCCCAAATATCTCGAAATTCAGTATCAGTATCATATTGATCTTTCCATGTGTCATAAGTAGCACAACGTACTTATAGAATGGAAAGAACTGGAGTGGGAGGTCGACTTAGAAAATCATCCATTTTATTAGAAGTGCCTTTCTTGTATCTGATGACTGAGTGAAATTTTTGAATGTAGGAGGCCCATTTAAGGTGCCTTTGTTCTTGAATATTTGATTAAGAGTTGATGAAAATCAAAGGGTGGTGGTCGGTATGCAGAATGATTTCTTTACCCAACAAATAATGCCTCTATTGCTTGAGTTCTTGCACCAGAATATAAAATTCCTTGTCATAGGTACTATAATTTTTCTTTGCCTCAAAAAGGGTTTCAGAGTAGAAATGCAGTGTCCTCTCTATTTAAGTATAGAACCAATAACATATTGTGAGGCATCATACTCAATATCAAAAGGTTGGGCAGAGGTCTGGCAGATGTAAAATAGGGGATGATCAGAGGGCCTCTTTGAGTTGAGCAAAGTGAGTGGCTTCTTCTTTGTTCTAGATTAATGTAGAAGAAGTATTTGAGAGTGGATGTAAAGGTCGAGAAAGATTTGAAAAAGAGGGAATGAACTTATGATAGAAATTGATACTACCCAAAAATATTTTCAACTCCTTAGCTGAAGAAGGTAGAGGCCATTGTTTCAATGCTTGGATGCGAGCTGGTTCTGGTTGAATACCCTATGAGTTCACCACAAAGCCAAGATAGGGGACTGAAGTATGACCAAAATATGATTTGTTCTCTTTGACATGCAACTTGTGTTCTTGGATAATTTGGAGAACTTGTCGAACATGTTGCATGTGAGTGTCCCATGTCCAACTGAAGATGAGAATGCCATCTAAGTAGATGACCACACATTGACCCAAATGTGATTTGAATATGTCATTGATGAGCCTCATGAATGTGGTTGGGGTGTTGGTGAGACCAAAAGGCATGACTTTCCACTCAAAAAGACCAAATTTGTTCTTGAACATTATTTTCCAAACATCATCTGGGTTCATTGAACTTGATGGTAGCCGACTGTCAAATCCAATTTAGTAAACCACTTAGCTCCTTGGAGGGTGTCGAGTAGTTCCTCAATTTGAGGAAGGGGGTAATGGTTTTTTATTGTGGCTTTGTTCAAGGCTCGGTAATCAGTGACAAGGCGCATTTCTAAGATATCTCATTTAGGGATGACAAAGGCGGCAAAAGCACAGGAAGAATATGAAGGTTGGATGTGGCCAGAGTTGATGAGGTTGGTCAATTATCTTTCCATTTCCTCTATTTCTGTTGGGGCCAACCAGTAAGTAGGGGCGTTAGGTAAGGCAGATCCATGGATGAGATGAATGGAATGGTCAATGTGGCAGGAGGGGGAAGTCCCTCCGAAGGTTGAAATACCTCTTCAAACTAGTGGAGGAGGGCAGTCATAGTCTCAAGAACAGGGTGTCCTGAAGTAGTTTTGTGGATTTTCTCTCCCTATACTCTGACCTAGTATAGTAATAGGGGTATTTTCCCACTAGAAAACCCTAACTTGCAATAATAATAACTATGTACCTGTAATGAATGGAGATCTAAAAGTAGTACACAATGTTTTCCATTATAGTTTCTACAATTCCTTCAGGTTCCACTACTCGGAACCTCCTAGAAAAGGAGTTATAAAAAAAATGGCATACCTTGTTGAATTCTGGCATATTCTAGAGAGAGAACTTCTAGAGCATGCCCCGCACGAAATATTTGTTTTATGGATCTTAGAAAGAATCATCAAAAGACTTTATATCCTGCCTTGAATTTCATCCTTCTTTATTTCACCTTCCCTTTGAAATTTTCCTCATATCTCCTTTGGTTACCTCAGTCACTTTTAGATATTCAATATGCTCAATGGATACTAATGGGAGTCCCTTTCTCTCTCATTGATACTCTCCAAGTAGCTTCCTCTAGAAGCATACACTTAACACTTTTTCCACTTAACAACTTTTTCCACTAAGCCACTTTGTCCACTTAAAACATACTTACCAACTTAATGAGAACTGTGACCTCAAAATGAGAACTCTAACCCCCAAAAACCATATTTTTGCATAAAAAACATCAAAATCAACCCCCAAATAAAAAAGTAGTGTTATCAGTAGCACCTTTTTTTTAAGCAGGGTCAAAATTACAACATTTTTCAAACATGGTCTTCACAACTGAAACAGTGGCTCAAAAAAACCTTCAAATCGATACTTAAAAAAAAGATGTTACATATTTTTTTATTTTTTTTCAAAACGTTAAATTTATAGATATTTTGAAATTGTACTTTTATCAGTCAGTACCATTAAAACCAAAACCTCAAAATCAACCATCAAATTGAATTGTACTGCTACCGATAACACCCATTTTAAATTTGAGGTATTAAAATGACATTTTTTTAAAGT
>JASDQU010435465.1:30680-40976 GCA_032191745.1 Picea mariana | reverse complement strand
ATAACAGAACAATACTAGCACTTCCAGAATACATTCAAAGAAGTATTTGACATTGGAGTAAATTAATAACAACAGGAAGACAACTAATTAAAAATCGTGTGATCTTAAGATAATAAATATTTGAGAACGAAAGAAAACTCAATTCTGGGTATTGATATTATCCATCATTTAACATTAGAAATAAATTCCATAATAATCAAATGATTGATTGATCACACATAAAAATGGAATAAGAAATTATGGGTAGCATATAACATTTAACAGTATGAAAACACCATACGATTGACAAGCTAAAGCTGAAATCAACCGTTATAACATTTTCATAATAGAATAATAATGAAAGAATTAAATGGAATAAGTATCACACAGGTCTAAAGCCAAAGATGAATTACTTTCCCATATTCTTTCTCAAAATCACATGCCCATATTATAATCCTAGAATAATTGTTTTGGATAATAAACTCTTAAAGATTGGAAAAATTAATATATAAATAATAATAATTAACCATGTATTGATAAAAAAGACTAAAGCTATTTAAATCAATGCATAATCAATTATTGAAAGTATATGAAGATATTATATGAAAATAAAACCATTTTACTTATAGGACAAAAGCCATTAAGCAACTTGGAATTCCATATTCTTGTTTAAAAATACTTGTCCATTCTCTTAAAGCTTCCAGCCATCCATTACTCCATTTGAAAAGAAAAAAAAAGTTTACAAAATAAATAATATACAAAAGAGAAAGGATTAAAATTCTCCTCTCCAATTCTTGGATCCCCTTGGCTTTGATCTTTCTCATATATTTATAAAATGAATGAACAGTTTGGGCATCACTTTTAATTTCCGCCACCTAAAATTTTCCTCTAAAAGAGACCCAAATATCTCTCAAATCGTGCATTTGTTTGGGAAAATATCTATGCTAAAGTTAAATGGGTCCATTTTGGTTCTGGGTTTTCAACCGTTTCTCCAAATGCCTCAAGGTTTGTCTGCAATCAGTCCTGCAAAATCGTGTGTCTGATCTTGACACCTTTCCAAATTTTATATGTTCTTGCTCATAAAATTATTTGTAGAAATCCAAAATTATTTTTGGATCAATCATCTTCAACGTATTTGGATAATAAAATCAAGCCATGATCAGATCCGTATCAAATATTTGATAATAGAAGCCTATGAAACAAAAAGATACCTAAATTAATAACTTAAAAATTGAGAATAAAACAAAATCTAGAAAAATAAAAAATGAATTTAAACTAACTATACCTTATAAACAAACATTATTTATAATTTGTTTTCAAATATAATCTAGAAGCTTCAAGTCAATGAATAAAAAATATCAATTTTAGTTTTTTACAAAATCAAACAAATGATAGATAATTCTTTTATTATCGTTATTTTGAAATGAGAAGCAAAAAAAATTTAATTAATTAACATCACCAAATGATTTCATGAAAATAAGAAACCAACCAAAATATTATTTGATGAAGTATTGAACACATTATTCAAAATAGTCAAACTTGATAATGAGCAAAAGAATAAGCACATAATCATAATTTAAACAAAAATAAACATTTGATAAAAAATTAACGTTTTTGTTTAAATTGAGGTTTTTATGCTCGTTTTAAACTTTTAACATATACTCTTGTAATAAATGACTCATACTAAAGTGAATGTCTTAAGTTTGTCTCAAAGCAAGCCAAGGAATGGAACTATTTGAAAAGGTTGATTCTGTAGCTCATTATAATTATCAAGATTTTAATAGGGGCCCTTTAAATTTTGTAAAAATATAAGGGGAGTTGTTGGGGCCCAATAAGGTCATTTCATTTTCGGTGAAGGAATCTTTGTGGACCCAGAAAAGGTAAAGGCCATTATGGAATGGCTAGTGCCAAAAAATTCCTATGAGGTGAGAAGCTTCATGGGGCTAGCAGGTTATTATTAGATATTTGTGGAAGGATTCTCTCAAAGTGAAACCCATAACCACTTTGTAGTGCAAGGGGGTCAAGTATGAATGGACAAAAGAATGTGATAGTGCATTCATCGAGCTTAAGAGCTTACTAACTAGTGCACCAATTCTACGAGTGTTGGATATGGAAAAGGACTTCATAGTTTGCATGGATGCCTCGAAGAAAGGGTTGGGGGGCGTACTAATGTAGGATGGAGGAGTGATAGATTATGCGTCAAGGAAGTTGAAGAAACATGAAGAGATTTACACTACTCATGATTGATTTTGCAGTTGTAATGCTAGCTCTGAAATTTTGGAGGCACTATCTCATGGGTTGAAAATTTGAGCTCAAAATGGACCATCAAAGTTTAAAACATCTCTTTACTCAAAGGGTTCTGAATGGTAGGCAAAGGCGATGGAGTGAGTTTATGAGTGAGTACAATTTTGGTGTTTCATATATCATAGGAAAAGAGAATGTGATCACAGATGCCTTGAGTAGGACACCACGTGTCTTCTCCTTGGTACCCTTAAAGGTCAATCTGAGGGAATGTATGTTGACGCAACTCCAAGGAGATAATTGGTATTTAAAGGTTACTTCAAACCTCCAGAGTGTGAGGAAACTAGATCCAAAGTATGTAGGATGTAGTCTGGAAGCATATGGACTATTGAGATATCGGGGAAGGATGTACATCCCTAAAAATGGGGATATTTGAAGCATCATACTGAAGGAATCCCATAGAGCACTTTATTGTGCACATCCAGGGGTGAAGAAAATGTATGCAGACGTGAGGAAGCTCTTCTTATGGGTAGGCATGAAGCGCGATGTAGTTCATTTCGTCACCAAGCGCCTAGAGTGTCAACAAGTGAAAGCCGACCACCACTACCCAGCAGGCCTCTTACAACCACATGATGTCCCTATGTCCAAGTGGGAATTCATCTCTATGGATTTTGTTGTAGGGTTGCTGCTCACATCTCATAGACACAATGCCATTCTTGTGATAGTTGATAAGTTAACCAAGAGTGCTCATTTTATTCTGATTAGAGACACTTATGATGTCATTGATATGGCACACATGTTTGTAAGTGAGGTCATTCATTTTCATGGGATACCTAAGAAGATCATTTCAGATAGGGACTCCAGATTCACTTCTAGGTTTTTCACAAGTTTGCAATCAACGTTGGGGACTCAGTTGAACTTAAGCGCGACTTATCATCCTAAAACAGATGGTCAAACTTAGAGTGTAAATCAAGTCATGGAAGACATGCTTAGGATGTATGTCATGGATAATCAAATCCATTGGGAAAAGTACCTACCTTTGGTAGAGTTTTCCTACAATAACAGTTTTCATAGCTCCATCAAAATGCCACCCTATGAAGTTGTGTATGGAAGACCATGTAGAACACCATTGAGTTGGGAAATATTAGAAGACCGAGTAACAGTTGGGCTAGAATTGATTCAAGATATGGAGGAACAAGTGACTCAGATTAGGTAGAGACCAAAGGAAGCACAGGATAGGTAGAAAAGTTATGCATATGCACACAGGACTGGCCGAAGTTATAAAGTGGGAGACCAAGTTTTCATTCATATCAAGCCTAATAAGAGTACCATATTCTTCGAGAAGGGGATCAAGTTGTCACCATGATTGATAGGACCATTCAGAATCCAAGAGAAAATTGGACCCGTTGCCTATCATCTCGTACTGCCACCCCACTTGCATAAAACTCATAACGTTTTTCATGTATCTGTTCTATGTCATTATGTTGCTGATGAATCACATAAACTAAATTGGAAGGAATTGCAGGTATGAGATGCAGGAACCCTCACGATAGAACCGTTACTCATATTGGACCATAGAGTCTGAGAGCTCAGGAACCGTCTAGTATACCAAGTTAAGGTCCAGTGGGACAAGTATAGTCGAGGATCTGCTACTTGGGAGGATGCTGCGACACTACGACGATATTATCCCTCACTTTTTTGACCACCTCGAGAATATGTTTCTTGAAGGTTGGGTGTATGTAACACCACATTTTGACTTAGAAAGCCAGGATTACCTAAGGCCTACACACCTTTATTTTCTATTCACAAGTGAAACTATTAAATAATGCACTTGAACTTTTAAGACGTATGAACCTTTATAAATGTTTAAATGTTATTGATGATGATGGATATGATTCGATCTACTCTGTGAATGTAAATTATATGAATGTTTAAATGTTATTGATGATGGTGGATATGATGCAATTTACTATGTGAATGTAAATTCTATGAATGTTTAAATGTTATTGATAATGATGGATATGATGTGATATATAGTGTGAATGATAATCTTATGAGGGTTTAAATTCTATTTAATTGATGTTGGAAATGATACAAACTATTATGTAAATGATAATTCTATGAAAGGGTAACGTTAATTGAATTATGGGATATTATGAGATCTATTCTAACTTGAAAACTTTGATGTTAAAGTTGTTGGTGCAAGGATATCGAATTGAGATCATAGTGGTATGTAATTACATGATAACAATGCATAGATATGTATGAGTTTGCGTTACAGACTAATTTGTAGGTTATGGGCTATGAAATAGCCAAGGGATAATGATGATGAAAGTGGATGTCATGACCACTGGCCGAGAAACAATATGGTATGAATCTTTATATGTGGAATTATATTAGTTTGGATGCATTGCTATGATATGAGGACCAGTGTAGGATTTCAGGTGGTGAGACTGCCCAAAACTGAATGGACAATGACAAAACTCCCAGCAACACGATGCCACTATACATTCCATTATAGGGTTTGGACCCTAGTCATGATTAGGAGGGGTGGAGGCATTTCCCAGTGTGTATCCTCTGAAACCTAGAGTCATGGGAGGATAGTGTTAGCTCACGCTCCTCTAGACGTGTGATGATGACTGTTAGTTGCCTGCTGGGGAATCTTGGTCAAGATAGTGACACTTCCACTTACGGATTCTATTTGGAGTTAGGTCAATATAGTTGACACTCTAAGATAGTCCAGTAGAGGAAGGATAGGAATGGAAGATGGAAGTAAGTTAGGGAGGAAGGATGAGTAGAAATAGTTGAGAGTGTGTGGAGATTGTCTTATGGTGGAATTTATTGTTTTTTTTTTCCTTCTGAAAAGAAAATGGATATATATGAATATTCATAATTATGTAACTAAACTACAATTGTATAAATAACATTGTTGAGATAGATAATTGTAATTAAAGGATTTCAAAAACATTTGATTGGTTTATTGTCTTTTATAAAATGAATAGTCTTGTTGAATGGATTATATGCATATGGAAATTACTATAGAGATGATAGTTATTGTTATTAATACATGAACGATACTTGTATGTACTAGCTACACATGCATTTGTTGCACATGTACACTAGTATGTATGAGTTTTCTTGGCTTACTTACTAATAATGTTGGTTATTTGTTATGAATGTGTGAACCATGTTTCTTTTCCCTTGTATCATAAAATACTTTAGCTTCGGGACGAAGTTTCCTGAAGGGTGAGTGTATGTAACAACCCTAGTTAAATAATTTCTTAAGGTTTATCAAGTATAATTAATTAAATAATTAACTATTGTAATGTGTATTAGTTAAATAATGATTATTTATTAATAATATTAATTAATTAATTAATTAACTCAATTAATGTTTGGGTAACAAATTAAAGGCTTAATAATTTTTAATCTATTTAATAGAAAACTTAACGTATGAAGGGATAAGGCATTGAATGGAGGGATAAGGTATTAAATTGAGGGATAAGGTGGGTGGCATTGAATGAAGGGAGGAGGTGGTGAATGGGAGGAGGATATGAAGGGGCAGAGGCATTCGGGAGAAAGACTTTTGGAAATTTGGAGAAAGGAAGCATTATTTGAGATTAGGGACTGTATTTTCCGGTTTGTATTTTTATGGTTTGGAGTTTAGGTGGACTGTTACACGGGAGCATCAGTTGCTGATATTTTTGGGCTCAGGGGACAGGAATCCTCATGGAATCTTGGAGCTAGGGAGATATATAGGCTCTGTTCCTAGATGGCAGGGAGGAAACATTCAGTTTTGGGCAAAGTTCGAGCAGAGCAACAACGAGGACAGGTGGAGATTGGAGAAATAGCATCAATCAGAGGTATGTATTTTCATGATTACGCTGTGTTAGGTGGTTATCCTTAAAATGTTGAATATGTTGTGTTATATGGTTGTTATGTGATTTATTATCACGCAGTTCATAAATTCAATTTCTGCTGACAAATAAATGGTTATATGTTGATGATTAAATTGTACAGGATAACATTTTTCTATTCTCTATTTTAACTTGTGTTTTATAAGGCTCTATGAGAAGAGACCTTACACATTGAGACCTTTCTATCGATGAAAATATTTCTTCAATCAAAACTCATATGAAAACATTATGTCTCCCACAAGTTGACCTAGTGCGTTGAACACCATGGTATGAGAGGATGCCACATCAACCCCAATTACTCATGCATATGTTGATATCCACATATGTAATTTCAAAAAAAATTATTTAAGGTCCAAAACCCTATTGCAATTTAGGGTTGAGAAAGTTAGAAACCTACCCCTAGATGGCTATCAAGCTATGTTAAATATCAAGCCAATAGAAGGAGAAGGGGTTCCAGTCTATCTTATTGTAATTTGTTCCATGGAAGATCAGAGAAACTAGGATTGGAAAATTAGAGAGAATAATAGAAGAGGTTCATGGTCTATAGTATCCTAACATGCCACAAGTCTCAGGTGACTCCATATAGAGTTCCTTCTCCTTTTTACTTGTATTATTTCCATACCATAGAAAAGAGAGTAGAGAGGAGTCACCTTCTAGCTAGGTTTTCTTCTGTAAGGTTTTCCTAGAGAAAACATGTGTTTTATGTTGTGGATGGTGTTGGATTATATTTTACTATTCTCTATTTTTTGCATTTTATCTATTTCATACATAAGCAAAAAATCAGAAAATAAATATTCTAGAATCTAAATAAATTTAACCTTCATAGTGTAGATTTGAGTTTTATTTATTAGATATGTTGCGAAGAAATGTTCCATTGGAATATCCATGGTAGTTTATAGATCATTTGTGCATAATATTATCACATTATTACCATTAAAATGGTGGATTCAAAGACTAAGAAATAGAGAAGGAAGTCCCAACCATAATCGAGAGGGCCCAATAATGGATTCGACATAAAAGATGCCATGGGAAGGGGGAATTCCATGGGGAGTGTTAAAACTATATTTTTGTTGGGAGAGTATAGAATGGATTTATGGATGCACAAAGGGTGTATCAATTGTTTGAATGGAATGGAGTTGGGAAACAATGACAGAATGACCTTTTTTTAATAGATTTTTCATGCGGTGGGAACTAACAGTCTAAGGAGAGACTAGTGTGATGACTTGGAACTTATATTATTTTCATTTGTGAATTGCATGGTTATTCCTTAAAAATTATAATGATGGGGCCAGAAATGCATATCCATTCATCGCTAATAACAATTTCACAACTTCCCATGTCAATAGAAAACATATGAGATTGTAGGTGGTACTAACCAATTGTAGGCACACATTTTCACAATGCCCCCCACATTTCATGGAACCACCATTGACAATGATGATTTAAAAATTGTTTACTATATGGATATAGAAACTGATTTATTAGGAAATACGAAGATGGATAAAATTATTTGTTCTTCTACTGTCAATTAGGATGTTGATTTTCCTATTCTTAATGTAGCTAAATAAATTGAGGGTTTGGGGAGAAGAGAAGTGAGTGATAGTGTTTAGTGAAATCAAAAGTTCAACTTATGGAGGATTAGAGGGTGGATTAGGACCATCTCCTTGGGGTATCATGTTTATAGGGGAAACATTAGCATCCTCTTTGAAACATCATAAAAAATGGACATAATTTTTTTTTGTTCTTTACACTTGTTCCCTGGAAAATATTTGTCATCACACTTATAACAATGACCCTTGAGTTGGCATCCATCCATTTTTTCTTGAGTTAATTTTTGGATATTGAGAGGAGTGGCCTAAGGGGAAAGATTGGTGGGTCTACGGAGAGGAATAAAAAAGGTTTTTCTACTATGTGAAGATATGACCTATTGTACATCCTTGGTGTGTTTAGTAGCTCCAACCAAGTCTAGGGTCAAGCCATTAGGACCCAAGATGATATTTCATCCTTTAGGAAACTGATAAAGCATTCCCTAAAGAAGACATCTCACATGCCCTCCATTCTAAAATCCAAGTTCTTAAAGGAAGCTATAAATTATTCCATTGTGTGAAACTATTTCAACTTGGTAAAATGCCACAAATGGTGTGTATCAGTGTCAAATCTTTCATAAAGCTTGACCACAAACTGTGTCCAAGAAACATACCCTTGGCATGAATTTTTATGTCATTTCCATCATTTCTAGTGTTCAATATATATATAGAGGACATTGTAACAAAGTTTGACCAATTCATCAGTTGCGCCATGCAAGAATAAATAATGTTCCAATTGAGTGACACATCCCATAGAATCTCATCCATCAAATTTGTTCACCTCGACATTGGGAATACATGGGTCATCATGAATGTTATGGGAATGAGGGTTTTTGAAATGGGAATATTCAACGTCTTATTGGTAGGAAGGTTGATCAAATGAGAATGGGTTCATGGATCTGCTTGACAATTTTTCAAGTGTGTCTTTGATGGTGCAATATTGGTCCATGAGAGTATCAACAGAGGCATTAAGGGAGATAATATTTAAATTGATGTGTGTGATGTCCTTCTTGTTATGGGTGTTGTCTGTAATCAAGGTAGTTAGTTCATGGTTGTGGGTGAGAGACATTTGTGACTAGGAAAAAATGGTTAGGTGGTTCCACATAGAAAAAGGGTTGCAGATGAGGGGTATCATGGTAGACATGTTGAAGAGAGGATGCCAATGGGATTGGTGGAAAATAAGGGTGTTAGGAAGGGTGGGTAGGTTCATGGAAAAAAAAGGATTACATGTGATAGGTACCATGGAATTTGTTTACTCTTGCAGAGTTATACTCCAACCTAAAGAATACTAGAATGAAAAAATTTCCAAATTGTTAATAGGGAAAATTGTATAGGAATTTTGCAACCATGGTGTAGAAGGCAGTGTTGTACGGTAAAATATCCCTTCTATTCCTATTTTGTTATGTTTTTTTCTGAAGGGTGATGGTTTTCATGGTTCTTACAAACAAGGATTTTACCTATGCTATAGATCTATGATATATGTGTAGGGTTGAAAGTAGTACTCAAACCAATATGTTAAGGTGCCAACTAACGAGGCTTGACCATACCCTTAGCCGTATTATCATATTACTGAGGTGATAAAGAGTATCTTCTCCATTGTTTCTCTAGGTGTCACTATAGTATTCAACTAGTTGATCAATTGATCTAGAGATGGTTTCAGGAGACCTATGGGACTCTCAATATACTAAAATATACGTGGGAGAGATGGTCATATAACAATTATGTCTATGTGTTACTACTCAAAGGGGTAACAATAGGGGTTACAAAGGTTTCCACCAAGGTGAAACCTTTATTTTGAATAACCTGATGAAATTTTCTATATTTATTGTGTGTAGTCTTCCCGAGCCATAGCTTTACCTATTGAGTGACACATATATGTTATTTAAAGATGTTGATAGTACATATCTCTATCCTGGAATAGAAAATTCCCACAATTTCTATAGAGGAAAGTGATTGGATACCACTTGTAAGGTACTAGGTGTATTATACTAGGAATAAAAGGAAATATTACAACAAATACTAGGATAACAACAAAATATAAAGAATAACAACACCAAAAATTATACATTTATTAATAGAAATCCAATTTCACTTGCCTCTTTGAGGGGGAAACCTTGAGGAGAGAAGAGATAATTTATACTTTCTCATGCCTTGTACTCCTATTTATACTAATTCTTTCTTGTAAAGAACATTATAGCAGAAGATATTTCTAAAAGTGGAAGCTTCTCCTAAGTCTTCTCACAATAAACTTGTTCACATTATTAACTAGACCTTATTTACTAATTCTAACCTTTATTACATGGAAAATATATTTTTCTACCTAAATGAGGGTTTAGGGAGGTTAGGTACTTAACAAGGATGTTTTCTTTGTGATGGTTAATATTGATTTTGTGTCATAAGTACCTAAGGTGTGCCATTATAGTCATAGTGGGATACATTCACACATAAAGTGTGTTTGGTTTGTGACCACACATGGTGTTATTGAGGAACTCTAAGGGTCTCACACTCATGATTAAGTGATATGAATAAAGCACAAACTCATATATATATATATATATATATATATATATATA
>JASDQU010435465.1:13742-24004 GCA_032191745.1 Picea mariana | reverse complement strand
ATATTAGAAATATGTTATTTTTACTTCAAATTTAAAATAACATAATGCATGTGCAATTTTTTATTCCATATTAAAAAATGGATTTGACTATTGAGGTTATAGAGTTGTCCAAAGAATTATTTTCATTTTGAAGTATTCTGTGAGGCTTGGGAATAGGATTTAGGATTAGGGCTTGGGATATAATATTAAAATGGTAGGATTGGGTACAATTAGGCTTACGCTTAGGATAAATATTTGGGTTTAGGCTTAGGCTTAGAGATTTAGACATATGACTAAAGTTGAAGGTTAGGCTAGGATAGGTAAGGATAGCCTATCTAGGCTAGGTTATACTAGTCTATGTAGGTTAGCTTAGGTTAGGTTAGGATAATCTAGGTTAGGATACACTAGATTAGGGTAGGCTAAAGGAGAGGATGGAAGGATAGGCTATGATAGCTAGGTTAGGGTAGGCTAGGTTATCTTAGACTAGGGTATGGTAGGGTTAAGTAGGATAAGGTAGGTTATTCTAGGATAGGTTAGGGATATGGTAGGGGAAGATAGGGTAGGATAGGATAAGCTAGGTTAGGTTATTCTAGTTTATTTAGAGTAGGTTAGGTTGGGAAGCACAAGGTTAGGGTAGGGTAGGGCTAGAATAGGATAGGATAGGTTATGGTAGGATAAATTAGACTATTTTAGGGTAGGTTAGGTTAATATAAGATCATTTTGGGTAGGTTTAGGTTGGTTTAGGCTAGGCCAATTTAGGGTAGGGTAGGGTTGGGTTAGGCTAAGCTAGGATCAAGTAGGTTAGGTTGTTCTAGGATAGGTTAGGTGAAGGTAGGTTAAGGTAGACTAGGGTAGGATATGCTAATTTATAGTAAGGTTGGATTAGGCTAGACCAAGATAGGCAAAACTTGGGTAGAATAGGTTATCTAGGTCAAGCTAGGCTAAGCTTGGGTAGGGTAAGCTAGAAAAGGTTAGGTCAGGCTTAGGCTAGTGTAGTGTAGGCCAAGATAGGGTAAGGTTGGGTAGGGTAGGGTAAGTTAAGGTGGGATATTCTAGGCTAGCATAGACTAAGGTGGGAAAGAGTAGGTTAGGCTAGTGTAGGATAGGGTATGTTATTCGACTTAGTTAATCTAGGCTAGGGTAACTTAGGCTAGGTTCATTGGGTTAGGGTAGGCTATGCAATATCAGGGTAGGCTAAGCTATCTTAGGTTAGGATAGGTTATGTGAGGTTAGGGTAGGATAAGTTATATTAGGTTAGACTAGGGTAAGGTAGGGTAGGATAGGTTAGATAAGAGTAGGTTTAAGGTAGAGAAGACTAGGTTAGGCTAATGTAGGCTAAGTTAAGATAGGTTGGGCCCTGTTAGGTTAGATAATAATAATTTTAAGGTAAGTAAGGTAAGGTTAAGTTAAGATAGATCAATATTAAGTAGGTAGGCTAAGATCAGTTAGGGTATGATGGGTTCAACTACACTAGGATTGACTAGGCTAGGTTCAGGTAGGATAAGTTATGCTATGTTGGTTTCAAGTAGGATTGGTTGTGAGAGTAAGTTAGGCTAGGGTATAATGGGATAGGCTAAGGTAGGGTAGGATAAGATAAGAAAGGATAGGGTAGGATATGTTATTTTAGGCTAGGATAGGTCATGTTGGGATAGGATTGGGTTATTTTAAGATATGGTCAGGTAAGGTAGGTTGGGAGAGGCCATGCAACGTTAGGAAGGTTTGGTTAAGCCAGGTTAGGGTAGGGTATGCTAGGCTAGGGCAAGATAGGCTAGGTTAGGCTAGGACAAGATAGTCTAGGTTAGGGTAAGGTATCTTAGGATAAGATATGTTAGGGTAGGATATGATAGGGCAAGGATGGGGCTAATGAGTTTAGGCTATGGTGAGTTACGATAGGGTAGGATATGTTATATTAGGTTAGTTTAGGCTAGGCTAGGTTGGGCTATGCTACACTAAGCTATGAGAGGGTTAGGCCAAGATAGATTAAGATAAGCTAGACTATGTTAGGCTAGGTTTTGATAGTCCAAGGTTAGGGTAGGATAGGTTAATGTGTGGTAATTTAGGTTAGGTTGGGCTAAGTTAAACTAGCTTAGGGTATCTTAAGGTAGGATAGGTTAGGCTAGGCTAGACTAGGCTAGGATAATAGGATATGATAGTTTAGGGTAGGATATGGTAGTTTAGGATAGGGTAGGGTTAGGTTAAGTTAGGATAGGCCTATTTAGGGCATAATAGACTAGGAATAAGGTAGGATAGACTACGTTAGGTTAGTTTATGACAAGGTAGTGTTAGTTTCACTAAGGCTAGGCTTGAATAAAGTATGGTAGGTTAATCTAAGATGGGGTAAGAAGGTTAAGCTAGTTCGAGGTAGAGTAGGGTTATGTTAGGCTTAGGTAGGGTATTATAGGGTTGGTTATTCTATGCATGGGTAAGGTAGGGTAGCATGTTGGCTAAGTTATTCTTGAGTAGGGTAGGATATATAGGATAAGTTATCCTAGCCTATCCTAGAGTATGTTTGGTTAGTTTGATGTTAGGCTGGGATAAGCTATGTTAGGCAAGGTTATGGTAGGATAGAATAGGCTATGTATACTAGGTTATATTAGGTTAGGCTATTTTAAAATATTCTATATAGGCTAGGCTAGGGTAGGTTAGGTTATGGTAAGGTAGGATAAGTTAGTTCAACCTAAGATAGGTAGGCTTGGCTAGGCTAGGTTAGGTTAGTTTAAGGTGGGCTAAGATAGGTAAGGTAGGTTAGGTAGGATAGGTTAGTTTAGGTGAGGTAAGGCTAGTATAGGTAGGTTAGGCTAATCTAGGCTAGGTATAGGTTAATCTATGATAATTTAGGTTAGGATAGGGTATACTAAGTTGGGTTAAGCTAGCCTGCATTAGCCTAGGGTAAGATAAGGTAGGGTAGGCTAGGCTAGGATGTTCTAGGTTATGTTTGGGTGGGTTAGGATATTCTATGGTATAATTGGATAATATTATACCAGGTTAAGCTAATCTAGATTAAGGTAGGGTAGGATAGTATAGGATAAGCTAGGTTATTCTAGACTAGGTTAGGCTAGGATAGGCTATGTTAAGCTAGCCTAAGCTAGGATAGGTTAGGTTCATATAGAAAGGGATAGGGTTAGGGTATTCTATGTTAATCTATTTTATAATAGGTTAGGTTAATATAGATTCACCTGGACTATACTACACAGGATTAGGGTCAAGTGGTAGGGTAGGCTAGATATTGGTGATATTACACACTCACCTAGGTAATTATTTTCCTAAATTTGATATCCCAATATTCAGAATGCTTCCTTAGATGAGAGTATTCATTCTATAGAATATTCCCCTACAAAATACAGTGTTTCTCTTCATTTCAAAGTTAGTTAGAATAGTGGAAGTCACTCATGTGGGGAAACCTTAGATTTATCACCAACATTTGCATGTGTTTCTCTCACTTCCACATGTGTGACTTAGTTAAATGATTATTGCGTGGATTAGCTAACTAGGACTAGGTGACATATTACTTCAATTTTTTTCTGTGAATATCTAGATCTCTCTATATCGCTACTATGGGACAATAGTTACTCATTCACTCTTTGAGTTTGGAATATAGATAATAGAAATTATTTCATTCTTTTCTCCCATTGTTTTCTTCTGCATTCATCAACCATTGCAAGTTGTGTATGCTTCATTGTTATATAGATATTTTGTGGAGATATCTCAAAAAATATACATGGTATCAAAACCCACAAGCCACTAGAAAGGATCTTCACCAACATGCTTTTGCAGATACAAAATATGGAATAAAGTAGGAGGAAAGATGGAATCTATGTTTTAGTCACTGAAAATACTTCTCACACCTCATAAATATCTTGAGTGGAAGCCAAATTTTATACTTCTTCTCATAATTAGAGGCTTATTCCAAATAACCATGGAAATGTAAGGGATCCCTTATTTCATTGATGAGAAAATGACTTTTTCAATAGAAAAGATATGGCACTAGGATGTATCTACATGTATGCTTCTCCTAGATTTTTCCATCAAGTAGATGATGAATCACAAGACTCAAATTCAAATGAATTATGGACTCGACTGCTAGTTCTATTTGGAAATAAGTAAGATTACATGCAAAATTTTGAAAATATAGATCTAGTACAAAATCCACTAGAATATCAACCCTCTCACTTTGAACATCCTTCTACATAAGTATTTGCACAACTTTTTGTTCCATTCATTGAAGATTATGTCTACTCCATTTCATGTCTGGTTTCTTAATCGCATATGGAAGATATCATCCATGCATATTGAGAGCTACATGAAGACACGTTTTCATGCACCATTCATGCATCCCACGAGCCACATGCAAAGACTCCCATGCATGCATATAAAGAGCCAAAAAGGGGTTTGCTCACATCAGATTCAATTCTTACATTTTCTAAGAAGAATTTTTAGAAACAAATTGGATATTTGAGTTTCTCTTAGCAAAATACCTAATTTCACAAAATAACTCATCCAAACCAGAGGCTCAGAAGTGATGTTATTAGAATTTTAAAATCACCAAAATTTTCAACATTTGTTCATTGATATGGCCATGTGATTTTCAAAGTTTCATGTAAACTTCACATGGATTTGTATATTCTTCTTTAAAACTAGAGAAGGTGGATATATGTGGACATATCACTAGTGTATCTACTTCATCATCTACCTCTTCAACAAAATATTCATTGAGCATAGGTTTATAGATTTGCAGGGTCTCCTTGGAGTGAAGGACAAAGTTGCTTAGTTCCTTGTACTCTATCCTTTTTTTTAATATTTTCATACCTTGTATTTTGAGGTGAGGATTTTCCCATGATTTTTTCCCATAAACGTGGCATTGTTTGTCAAAAGAGTGAAATATGAACAATGTACATCATTGTCCCACACTTGATGAAGCAACTTCATAATGCATCCATTGGTATCACATTGTGTTGAGTTTATATTTTCCATGTTGGCGGTGAAGTATCCCGTCTAACCTATTTATAATAATATCATGATCATCCATACATACCTTCTCACATCATGAAAACATTGAGAAGGTTCCAAACTATGATCTATCTACACCCCTCCTTTCCTTGCATTCTAAAATCCATTCTAGTGGTGTTATGTCAGTCGATCCACTAAATTTGGAACATAACGAGATCTTCTCTTAGCTGCAATGTTACATTGCTTATATTATTATTGTTTTCATGATATTAATGCATAAATCATGTAATTATTTTGTACTAACCTATGCAATTATTGTGTAAGTATCTCATCTAACATATTTATCATAATATCATGATCAACCATACATACTTTGGCACATCATGAAAACATTGAGAAGGTTCCAAACTATGATCTATCTACACCCATCCTTTCCTTGCATGATACAATTCATTCTCGTGGTGTTATTTCAATCGATCCACTAAATTTGGAACAAAGCCAGATCTTATCTCAACAACAATGTTACATTGTTTATATTATTACTGTTATCAATATATTACGGCATAAATCATGCAATTATTATGTACTAACCTATGTAATTATTGTATAAGTATCTCGTCTAACCTATTTATAATATTATCATTCTCAACCACACATAATTTCACACATCATGAAAATGTTGAGAAGGTTCCAAACTATGATCTATCTACACCCCTCCTTTCCTTGCATGCTACAATTCATTCGGCTGGTGTTTTGTCAGTCCATCCACTAAATTTGGAACATAACGACATTTTTCTCTCAACTGCAATGTTAGATTGTTTATATTATTATTGTTATCATGATATTAAGTCATAAATCATGTAATTGTTGTGTACTTTTGATACTTTTTAAGTAGTATGACAACGATAACCAATATGAAAAATTTTCCAATAACTTTCATCCACATTAACAAATGCAATATATCCATTCTAAGATTTTTTCTCATTTCTCTTGACCAGTTTTTTTTTAAAGAATGTGGAATTTATTAATCTTTATTAAACATTTTGTTGGATTTTGTGACGAAAGTGTGATTTTGGAATCAAGTGGTTTTAAATAAAACAAAATCATAAATCAAATTCATGTTTCTTGTATTCCATCAATAAATCGTATTTAGTAGATCACCATCATATTATAAAGAATATATTCTTTAGATTACTTAGTATTTTCATGATATTCTTAAATACCCATTAATGAGTGTATTGATATCCAATTTTACATGACAATTCTAAGAGATTGCATCGTCAATATTGAGTGAATTGATCTCCAGTGTTTAGTTATAATAATAACGAAATGTTTGTTTTTATTTTGTAACTATTTTTGTGTTATTTCTAATTTTATTTATTTAATTAATTAAATGAACATAAAATTTATATATATTTATTTTTGTAAGGGTAAGAGCCAGAATATTGTTTAAAGACTGTGTAAGGGCATGAGGGAGATGAGCTTAGCAATGACAGAGATTACCCTGTAGACCATCAATGGGAGACAACCTACTTTTGGAAGCCCACTACTTGCAAGTTTTCCTCTTGCAAGTTTTCCTCTACCATTAGCTTTTGCAACCCTTTCTCTCTACATTTAACGAGCAAGCAATAAATTACTCTCCTCCTTGTAGATTAGTGCCATACCTGTGCTTGTAGCTATGGTCCTCACTATGACGTGTAGTCCCGTAGAGTATCCTGACCCAATTGCTTAGCTTATCGAGGAAGATTATCAAGTATTTATATAATCTTATCGATTAGTTATCTAGGTTATCTAACTTATGACTTACTCCAAGGTTTACTTTCTTTACTCTAAGGTTTACTTGGCTTAATCCAAGGTTAGTTTGACTTTCTGGTGAGAATATTGGAAGGATCTAGCAGTCACTATAGTACAGTTGACTCTTTTGATGAGGGGTAAGCCAAACACAATATAAGATAAATATTCTTAATAGCCTATAGATAAATCCTTTGATCTAGGAGCGAAAGGAAAGTAACCGCCAAATCCTGAAGAATTGAGAAAAAAAATGATCTAGGGATTTCTTTGTTATTCTTTGTTCTTTTGGTCATGAATTATATATATGTAATTATGCATTCATGAATTATATATGTAATAATGTTTTCATTTCGTCATTATATGATGAAGTTGATGATCCATATATAGACCCATAAGAATACATAAGAATAGAAAATCTACCTAGTATACTTTGTGGTTTGTTAAGCAAATCCATACCCACAAAGAGTTGTTACAATTGTTAAATATGAAAGGCAAAGGAACCAAGGACAACGGGACAAGAAAAGCCATAGGTAGAATATCTATAATAAGTAGTAGAAGTTCAAGAGTAAAGTCTCGTTGTTCCTTTCTTTTCAAATAAATCAACCAATATTACCACATGGCTAGCAATATAGTTATCAGTTGTTATCATTATAAATCTCCCAATGATACCAGTCACTATTCCTAAGTTTGCTTAACAAGTCGGAACCATATGGGTAAAACCCTTAACTGAAAGAAATGGACATGAACATTATACAAAGTCGTATCCCTAACCAACTAGAATCACAAACCAGCAATAAATTGATATCAAGACTGATTAAAGGGGATGTAAGTTCGACACTTAAAACCCTGACAAAACCATTAAATGGTGATTTAAAACTGTACCTCCCTAAAAATGTCACTCGGCCACTGCATCCAATGTAACCCTGCCACCTCCATAGATTCACATGGTAGGGTACTGTTGTGTAGCTATCACTTACTCCTCTGTCAAGGCCCGAGGAAAAACTCATTGTAATTATTTTCTCAAGGCACGTAGAAGGTTTTCGTCTGCACATTTTCATTCTGTGTTTTCCTAGCCGATGATAATGGACAACCCATTTCTAAAGAACAACATGAAGGGAGAGGGATTTAGGCAGTTCCAGTTCCCTTACTATGTATGAAAGGTAACCCTCGTACTCTGTAACTTAGGCATAACACCAAGTTTGGCACTCTATTAGATTACACTTCTATAATGTTTTCATCTCGGTCGACTCTTCTAGTTTTTAAAGTTCTTGGAATAGGGTTTATAAATCTCTTTTGGTTATTATTCCTAATTCACATCCTATGCATAAATTAAAAGTTAATCCCCATGCCCATGTATTACCATCTGGGTTTTCTACAACACTATCTATTGGGTAAGCATTAACCCTTTGTTTTGTAAATTTCCCTTGGTGAATGTTCAGTGATGGTCGTATTGGTAATTTTTAAATTTCATTTTCATAGGTTGACCTATGTGTTTTTGTACAAGATAGGCATATGTATACCCTTCAATAACGACCCTTTCTCTAGAAACCCTCTATCCAAGGATTTGCATATGATAAATCCTACAGTGAACCCGCAACGACCACCATCGACCTTCTAAAAACTTAGGTTTCACTGTGTTTATATTATATCCATTCATAAATAAATTCTATAATGTACAAGGTAAAAGGGTAGTCATTAATCGTTTCATGTACATGTCTTTTCCTTTCAAAGGATTATTACTTTGGATGAAACCATACTATGCTATGGAATAATAATTGATAACTCTCCATTGTTTGTGCATGCGTATTGGTGTATACCCGTAAGGAAATCATAGATGCCCCCTATAATATTTTAAGACTGAATTCCTTTACATTCTAAGTGTTTTTACTCGGCGTGTGGAGAATCGTGACCTAGGCTCTGTGTTTATACAAAGTATTTTTTTCCCTTTATGGATATTTGTGTTCTGTGAAATTGATTGGTCAATGGTGAAATTTTTAATGTGTATAAATTATTTTCCACTGTATGATTTATAACTCATATAAATTCTTGACTCCCGTGTGATTTACCACTTATACATTTTCTTTACTTACTGTTATAAATCGTAGTCCCCTATGATCTATACATATACTAGTGCACAGCTTTACCCTGGTTAATTTATAATTTGAAATTCTTGTGCATCAAAGTGTTATTTCAGTTACAATAGCTAATTATGGGGCCCTATCTTGTTTGTGAGGGTACCCATCAACTGACCTTGGGTCCACTCTTTCCCTTTGGGTTGTCGATAGATCAATGCTCAAACGCCAGTGGAAAACTACTTCTAAAACTACTCAAGATAAGTATTTTCTCATTTTGTTTATTATTTCCTTTTATTAAATTACTTAGCATAGTTTACTAAATCTATCATTTTCTCCTTTGCAAGTTTATACAAATCGCTGGGAGCGAATCAAGGAAAGCCCTCTCGCTTAGAAATCTATTCTAGCATAGTTTACTAAATCTATCATTTTCTCCTTTGCAAGTTTATACAAATCGCTGGGAGCGAATCAAGGAAAGCCCTCTCGCTTAGAAATCTATTCTAGTTCTAATATTTGTGCTTAGTAACAAGATTCTTAGATTCTATATATCACTTATAAAGGAGTCCTTGCTCTAGGGTACTTCTGTAATGAACCCCATGTTTATCCAAAAAAAAAAATCCTAGGGTCATTAATCAAAACCTTTCATTATTTCTCCAACATTTCTTATTTAGACTACAATATGATTTAATACTACCTTTCCTTTGTATACAAAATTTCCTTTGTACGATTTAAGGTGCTTTCCTAATCTTCTTATAGGGTTGGTACATATGAAATCTTCATATTTTGGACATTGTCTCATGTGAAAGGTACTCAGGTTCCTTTTACAATATTCTCAGGGTTTTTACCCTTCCAGGTTCTAAAAATGAAGATTACGGTTCCAACCTAGAATTATCGTTATCATGGTTTTTTTCAGTCCATATTTTCTGTAGTGGCTGATTAACAAGTGAATTCAGTTGTATAATGATAATTTACTGTTGGAAGACTATAAACACAGTACTTGCTTAGGGTTGTAAACACCTTTGATTTTCTAGTCTTATTTGGGATATTTAATAAGTTTTCATATTGGGTCATAGGATTCCTCTCCTCCTCTCTTGCAGTGAAACAATATTTTGTAAAGAAACAAATATTGTTCACTATTTATTCGAGGCATATGGTTACTTCGATCATCCATTCTTTGTTTGAAAGTGAAGTGCATACTGTTATGAAAAGAATAGACTCTTGTTATGATTATTGCAGTATCTGGCTAAACTTCCTTTCTTTTATGTCATCAGAATTCAATTTCATATGCAGTAGGCTTTTAGATGGATCTGGGATCCTTATACACACAGTTGTAACCTACATGCATATATATAATTATCTATATATAGTAGCTTCCTATTTTATATAATCATTCTACCTTCAACTTCGTTTGCATAGTTTGTTCTGCTTAACTATTTGGAACAGTTTGTATATTTAATTTATAATATATATACA
>JASDQU010435465.1:506-13627 GCA_032191745.1 Picea mariana | reverse complement strand
AATTCGTAGAAATAATATATGAAATATAATTCTAAACTTTCACTCTTACTTCCAGAGTTATCCTTACTCAACGAGTACAATGAAATTGTAAGGATATACTATCTATTACTTCATTCCAATAGTATATAAATCAATAGAACAATCTACCTAGAATTAAAGGGATGGCCTATGAAGACATGTCTGTTAATATATGTATATATTTAATTCCCATATTTACTTTCAAAATTCCTTTAGTGTTTACACAGTCTATAGTTCACTATAAAAACTAAATATATAGTTGTATATGAATCACATATCTGGTAGGAAATGCTAGCAAAGTAATTGAAATGACATTCTTTTAGTACATAAGTATCTTCTAACATTTCCATGTTTAAATTCATTCCCATCCAAGATGTACATAAAGTTTTACTCAATGTCTATGGTTAAAATTGTAGAGGTTTATCCTACAGTTCACCCATTTCAACATAATTTAATAAACAACGCAATTCATCCAGATTTAAACAGATGCATACTACCATCCAATAATTTAAATAACATTTGATGAGAGAAGGAGTAGATAAACATATATGAACGATTGTTGAACAACAAATGGAACAACCAAGTTCCTCCCAACATTATAACAAAACAACCAATTTACTTGTCCCGTTCACCCCATAGCCTGACCATGAATCCATGAGGGTGAACTTCTGAAATCCTCCTTAGAAATAATCCTTTAGTTTCAAAAAAAACTTCTCCTTGCCTCACACTCAGAAAAATAGTGCTCATAACAACAAGAGATAAATTGTTTTTCCCCTACATACTAGGCAACGTCCTACCCCCTCTCATATGATATATATGCCAAAAGCATTTGTTCCTAGGTCTTTTCCCCTTTGGAAATTTTTGTAGCTTTCCAAAACCCTGATTTTCAGGGGCTTCCAATGGTCAAATTCCTGATTTGTCACTCGTAACAATCAGCCCTGAGGTAGTTCTAACATGTTCCCCACTCATGGAGTCATGATCAACAACAATAAATATAAAAATATTTGTTTGTTACAAGTGTCATAGTCAAAAGGTTAGTTTGGACAAATCAGATCTTTTCCCAATAGTCATAATCATAATTTACAACTAACCAAATTTGAAATTCAGAATTGCCATAAATGGAAATAATTTTTCAATTTCGAATTTACCAAAACAGAAATAATTTCCTAAGTAATTTTAGACATTAAAAATATTTTATTTTGGGGGATGTTACAAGTCCACTGTAATTAATTTGTACCATGGTTTCATGGATAAAAACATTGTTTGTAATTTATTTTAGTTGAATATAGAAGTTGTAAAAGAAACACCATTCTGAACAAGATTCAATTATTAAATCCACTATTGTAGCATGTTTTTATAGACTATTGAATCACTATTTGTATATGGATTATAAACATACAAAATATGTAAATTTCAGGGTCACAACCAAGCCACCACACCAAATTGGTGTATGAGACCCCCCTGTTTGTGGAACAAGGGACTCCCCTCCGCCCAAAGATTTGACTGGTAAAGTCTATGGAGGTATACATACCCTACCCCCCTCTGGATTTGAACTTGTGACCTCTTAAGAGGAAACACATATTCTTAACCATTAGGCCCATTAGGAAACATATATATATATATATATATATATATATATATATATATATATATATATATATAACCAATTCTATGATTATTATAAATATTGTAGAAGTCTTATTTATTTGAAGCTTTCATACATATATATATACATCAGTATACACAATTATTTATGTGCAAGCATAACCCTACTTAATGATTGTTAGGGACTTACAAAAATACTCTTGTTTTCCTTATGCATTATTACACATATGTATATCTCTGTAAATCTATCTATATATGTATAAAGAAATCATCACATAAATTATCTCATTGCTGACATCTAGTAATCAACAAAATATTAACAAGAAAACAAGTCAAGGTACATATATGAAATTGATGCTAGGACACAAATGGAACAACCACATTCCACCCAACCGCAGAATAGGACAACCAAGTTTACTTTCTCCGTTCACCCCCTAGCCTAACCATGAGTCCATAAGGGAGAATTTAAATGATCCTCCTGTTGGACCCTTGTTTTTTTCTGTCTATCACAATTTTCATTTTGATACTTGAAATCTAAAGATGGTTTTCTTTTTCCCTCCGAGATTTTGAGACCTCTGAAACCTTGTCACATCAGCAGCGATGATTTTCTACTCTCGAAACAAGTCCTACCTTTCGTAAGAATGTTCACTCTTTTTGTTTTACTTCGGGATCTTGTAGGTAGGATACTATAATTCATGAATTCACACATCCCGAGTCACGAAAAGGAAAAGTCGTTTTAAATTTTCACTCAAAGCAGTAACCAGGGTAAAATCTTTTAACTCATGATTAGACGTCGTCGGGGTTTCACGCCTCAATGTTCGCCGAACCAAAATTTTATTTTTACAACCGCGAGAGCCGAGAATACGAGGTCTTTTCTGGATAACCCATGTCAAGGATAAAAGGAAAAAAGCTAACCGTGGTAAAGGTTGTTCTCGGCATTTCGCCACTCGGCACTATCTTTTTCAAAAGTTACAGCTTCTAAATCGTTACTCACGAAGTCACGATGTAATTATAACATGATTAATTAATCACTTAATCCAAGATTATCTTCCCCTTAATTAAGTCTTGTTATCACCATCTCGCGGTTTCACGACTCGCCATACAAATCTACCGGAAACTTATCTTCGAAGCTCCGAGTCGCGATATGGAGAAGGTGATAATTATAACATTAATCAAGCCCCAAACTGCGATTACCTTTAATTAAACCTAAATCGATCTTCGCACTGTCGGGATTTAGAGACTCAAAATGTTAAAGAAAATTTCTCGATATAACGAATAGCGAGATATTAATTACCGTTGGCGAGATTGGGGTAATTAAGCTGAATCAGACACAACCCACGTTTCGATGCTTGCACGATTCTCAAGGAATCCTTTTCACTCCATACGCCAACTGACTTTTAAACTGCCAAAATTTATGACATTAATGGGAAATAGGGTAAATCTATGAATATAAGATCGGTTTTTTGCGACAATTTACTTCTAAATATGATTGGATAGGCTAGCTTTGAAAGGTATCGATTTTTCAAATATATGTAAGAGTTGCAATTCATTGTAACAAATGCATTTTCATAGCACGTAGAGCTCATTACTTATGAGTAAACTAACTTCTGTATGTATATGCAGTTCTATCATAGAAGAGCTAAAACTCAAGATTCAGCGATGGCTCCGCGGAAAGCAACAAAGGCGAATGTTGAGGTTGTAGGACAAAGCTCAGACAATGTCTCCGATACTTCGCCCCAAAGTATCAACTCAGTCCTTAACTGGTCATTTGTTTAAGATGTTCTGCAATTAGAATTGGTCGATTATTCCGACGACTCTGACGACAATGAAAGAGATGATCTAAACACCAAGTACAAGATAGTCGTCCAATTCGGAATGCACAGAATAGTAGCCAGGCCACAGTTGCTACCATATTGTGACATGGTTCGATGGGCGTTGGATCATGTAGACATACCGAGCAGGACTATCATGGACGAGTAGAGAGTTACCATAGGGACTTTTAGGCCTGAGCACCTACAAACCATGTATAAGATACCCATGACATTCGACTACACATATGGTGCTGAGTTCTTGGAGGAATTCAAGGAGAAGGAGTGCACACAGTATGATAAAACCATGCCCAGTTTGATAAAGGATTGGGTTTCACGCACCACGAAGTTCAGAGCTAATGACCACGGTGTTTATTCAATCGCTTCGTTGGAACCACAGTATAAATATGTGGCCATGATGACGTGCCGGTTATATGGCAGAGAGGACACATCACATTTTTTCCTTTCGTGGGTGCCTCTAATGTTTCGGGTCACAGAAGGTTGCTCTTTCAATTTGGCAAAGATTCTTTCGGATAGTTTGGCCAACCGGGTCACAGAGTACCGAGAGAAGAAGGAAAATGGGAGGTCGTCCTCATTCTTCATGTCCGCATATATTATGGACGCAATATGTTCCATGACACCATTTCCATTGATGAGTTGGGGTTGGACTCCGGTTGAAGTCAAACCCATACATGTATATCATGAAAAACTATGGGAAAATAAAGCAGAAAGTTTCGCATATGAAATTTTTAACTGGGTGATGATGCCCCTACATATCGCTATTTTTGGTCACCCACCACCCCGTATCTCGGACAACATTGCAACAAATCTGAGCAGCATAGTGGACTAGTACATGGA
This sequence comes from Picea mariana, assembly GCA_032191745.1. NCBI lineage: Eukaryota > Viridiplantae > Streptophyta > Pinopsida > Pinales > Pinaceae > Picea > Picea mariana. The sequence goes on along the minus strand of JASDQU010435465.1, from coordinate 9,338 downwards.
GGCATAGTTTTCATACTTCATAGTTTTCGGGGCTTATGTTCCCCCTCATGCACTTCCATTGTTCATTCCTGACAATCTAGCTTGACGTGAGTTCGCCCGACAGACGGTAATTGGCGGTGTAAGTAAAGAGCTCAAAGGGTACTCAAAGAAGGTATGTCCGTTTTTTCCCATTTGGTTGAATTCTTATTCTTTATTAGATTTTGGGCATGCCAAAGCCGAGGCTGCAACCCTGGAAGACCTAAATTTTGTCTCCATCGGGTATAAGAAGCACGATCCATAGAGGGTCATGAGCAACCATTCAGCTAATTCTGGGCTCAAAATATTTGAGCATGAAAATTCGCCCTTGGATGAAATTTTCTAAGGAGCGAGGTCCTATGAAGAGATTCTAGCCTGGATCCAATCCTTGGAACCCGAAGATAGAGCCGAGGTACTGAAATTCGAGGAACATAGATGTAGTTGCCTCCTTGCTGTATTGCAAGGTGAAGGCCCAGGTATTTCAGAGACGAAAAAGAAGGATGCTGAAGGTTCTAAAGATGCAACTCCTGACCCGGGAAAACACCAGGACGAGGAGGAACAAACGAAGAATCCCAAAGAAGAGGTAAAGACTTCGGACCCACCAAAGAAACAAAATCCAAAGACTCAGATAAATACCCCAAAACATCCAAAGAAGTAGAACCCGGTCGACATCCTAGGAAAATCGGCAAAACAGATCGAGGAACCCATCACCTCTGTCACTCCTTTGCAGTCAACACCGGGGACTATCGAAGAAGCATGGATATTCAATGAGGAGCTGAGGCCCATAAGAGCATAATAACTCCCTCTGAATGAGTTTTTCTTCGATAAAAAGAGAAAAGTGGTAGTAAAAAGGGAATTTTACCAGGAAGGAGAGTCAACTGCTAAAAATTACAAAGTCATGACCGATGGAAAAAATAAAAAGAATGAGCAATTCGCCACTGAAATTGCAATGACGCTAGGAGCGTATGCCTCGGTAAATCAATTCTTAGACGGACTTTTAAAGAACCAACTTAAAAGGAAAAAATCACCTGATTAGGACTCTTGAAGCCAGATTGGCCTCGGCCATGAAAAATGCTAAAGGCCAGGTGAGCGTAGAAATAGAACAGGCTAGATTGGCCGACAAAAATGAAATAGAGGTGCTCAAAGCTAAGCTTGATCAAGCAAAGTTGGCGGTCTGGTATGGTCAGACGCAGGTGAGCCAACAGAGGAGTTTGATTAAACAGCTGCAGGCTCGGGTAGAAATTGCTGAGAGCAAAATGATAGACATCGGGATATTCAAATCCCAAGCGATTGAGATTCAGAGCAGAATCTCTTCGGCACAGCAGAATTTGCTTGCCAAGGTGGGAGCAATCCAGGAAAATTATCTGTTGATCAATCAGGTTTCCGAGAACTTATCGGTCAGAGAAAGGGATGCAAGAGCAACTCGGGTCACCTTCCAGGAGGTGGTAATAGCCACGAACAACCGGGTTTTGGCGGGTACTCCCAGGATCACCATTTCGGAGCAAACCCGAGGAAATGTTATGTTGAAGGATTGGGAGAACAACATCACCATGGACAAGGAGCAAGGCCAAAAGGCAACCAATTCCCTAGAAGAAGCCTTTAATTCTATAAACGGCAAGCTACTAGGCATTGACAGCAGAGGTAATGCTGAAGCATTGATGCAAATGAATGTGGAACAGATCTCACTTGATCTGATAGATAAGGAAGAAAGATATTCGATTGATATCTCTTAGATGAATATGGTGGACATAGTCCAAGTTGATAAGTACATGATCAAACCCAGTGCGCAACTAAGTGCCCTTGACATCATCGATGCACAAATGGAGGACAAGTTGCAACATTTAGCCTGAGAATGTTACTTCGTCGAGGCTAGCTGTCAGGCAGAACCATCACGGATCATATCCCAGCTAGTGAAAATATGTATCGCCTGCACCGAGTACGCGCGACGACAAACACCTGGCACCAAGTGAAGACAGAGTAGGAGAAATGGAGCGATTGATCTCTTCTCTGTCATAAACAAAATTTTGCGACTATTGAGATTCTACCTTCTTTGTAAAAAATTGTATAAATATATCCCAGAAAGAAATAAACAGGGCTGGACCTTTTTGTGTCATTTGTTATAGAGTTTTACATTGAGATTTAATACAAGCAGATCTAGAGATTCTCAATTCCGTCACTACTGTATTACAAGTTTGTTTCCTTGTTTCTCATTTTCCCATTTCAATTCATATTCATAATTGATGTGCTTCGTTATACTTTAGTACGACCACTACTATAAAGAATGAATTTGGGATTTCTGTAATTGTTTATTGTCTTTCCTCTGCACCAGATATCATAGGTGTAAGACTAATCTGCATTTTCGGAATTCTACATATATTCTTTGTTACATTGGTTATTTTCTTACATATTTTCCTCTCCCATTTATGTCGTGATATTTTCCCCTGGTAGGAACCTTACACTGTAAACAGATCAATGTTTTTCTCCCACCTCACACCTTTTATTAAAATATAATACAGTTACGGGAAGGAGCCTTAGATTTGCATCCATATTTTATTTCTGCAACCGTAAGTTCTCTTTTATAAGACCAAACTGAGACAACACTTAACCTTTCTTAAATTCTTTCCTACCTTTATTGTTCCCCCATGACAGTTTCTGTACCAACTCAACCTAACGTTGAACCCGGACTATTGAACCAAACACACATCACCTTAAACCTCTTCGACACCATCCTTAAAATGACAACTAACCAGGCCGAACTTGAATAATCATGGGCAGCCATTGAATGAGACATAACTATCCAGGAACAGTTCGAAGCCAAACAATGCCAACGAAGAAATATTCCTTAGTTTCCTTCTTCGAAGGTTGATATCTCTCCCTTCTCTATCTTCAAACCACTTTCGGATGCCTTGACATTGTAATTTTAAGCCTTAAGTACAGACTCAGGAACAACATATTTCTGGTGTCGTTGCCAAGAAACGAAGTTACGAAATCTTTTTCCTTGGGAAAACGACATTTGTTTTTCGTTGAAAGTGTTACCCTTTTATAGTGAACAAAGAGTACACACCTTTTAAGGATTTTTATCTTTCACTTGGTGACTCCATGAAGAAATAAACTAGCATTCGGTTGAAGGAATACCAGACAAAACCTAGATGGTGAGCAGATTACGCCCATTACCGATCCTAAAAAAATTCTAAAGACGAGAGGATATTTTAAGCCAACCACTGTAGTTTACCAACTTGAAATCCCATCACTAAAGGTTGAGAGTCCTTTCGAACCCTTGACTTCGCTCAGTCCTCTCTTTGACGCTAAACATTCAACGCCATTCTGCTCTGAAATTAGGAGTGAGATTCATCCAACAATCCCCTTAGTATAGAGGGGAAAGGGCCCTCTTGAAGGTTCGTCGGATTTTAAAATACCATCTTATATTCAATTGAATTTCCCGACTTCACCAAATTCTGAAGAGTGTGTTACACACTCATTTCTCACACCCGTCGGTTTTCCTGATTCTATCTCTTGCTAATCCGAGGCACTGACTCCTCGCGTTCCTTATCTTTCCTCATCGGATTTTCCTCTTCACGAAGAAAATAAAGATTCCCTTTTAATTTTCCAAAACCCCCTTTATAAATTCCTACAAACAATGATGGCAGCTGCGGGAGGAGGAGGTGGAGGGTTTATAGGAGGAGGAGGAGGTTTTATCGGAGGAGGGGGAGGAACCCCTCCAGGAGGAGGTGGAGGCCAAGGGCCTGCTCCCCCTCCTAGAGTCTTTGCAAAAGTTGTGGCCAGATATGCTCCGTTAGTATTTCCCGTCCCCCTGCATGATCTTATACAAAATTATATAAAGAATTTACCGAAATTCACCGGGGAGGGGGATCTGACCGCTGCTGAACATATTAATTTTTTCGACCAATTTGCAGATATCTTTGGTATCGAGCATGAGGATGTCTATTCGAGACTCCTTGTCCAAAATTTTGAAGGCTAGGTCTGAACTTGGTTTTGGAGCCTACCCACAGCTTCTATCTTGTCATATGATGCTTTGGAAGATGCTTTCATCAGGCAATGGGGCAAGAGAAAAGACCATCTCTATTATTTGACCGAATTCGAGTCTTTGAAGAAAAAGAACTCAGAAACAGTCATGGAATTCATTCAGAGATTCAACAAACTGTACAATAAAATCCCAGATGAGGTTAAACCATCACAACCTGCGGCCAAAGTGACTTTCTCCAGAGCTTTCGAGCTTGATTTTGCACTCCTTCTGCGAGAGCGAAGGGGAGCCACCTTAAACCGAATGCAGGACGATGCAGTAGAAATAGAATCTAACATGATGGGTTCGAGTAAGATTAAAGCTAGATTAGAGACTGGAAACTGAGAGACCAAGTGCTTTAGAGAACAAGTAGGTCCCTCAGGGTCCAATAGATCCTCAGACGATAGGGTGGACGATATGGCTAGAGTGATTAAAGAGTTGTCAAATAAAATAGCCTGAATGGAACTCGAATAGGCTAAGGATGAATCTTACCCCAAAAAAGAGTTCAAGAGGAACCCAAACCCCCCAAACCAACAAAGACAAATAAAAAATGAAGATAAAAAAATACAAGCTCCCTTACAGAATGAAAATTTTATAGGAGCTAACGATTTTCAAGACTTCGAGGACTCAGATAATGATGTCACGAACTTCGGTGATGACTGTACTCAACCATATCTGACTCGCGAAGACTATGAAAAGTCTCTAAATATGCCAAAACCATCAAATGAGAGTGAAGAGGGTGATCACACTGATATATGTGAGTCTCAACTAGAAACCGAAATGATGATGGCTGATTTTCAACCAAAGTACAACTTGAGATCTAAGAGTAAGCCCACCTCAACGAATCAACCCAATAAAATCCTTCTACGAGGTCAATATTACGAGCCTCCTTTGGAACAGACCTTATCACCCAACGACAAAACTAAATTAGTAAGCACTCAAGAGTTCGAGGTGGAAAAAGTTGAAACTCAAACACAGAAAACCGAACCTGTAAATAAACCTACATCTTCAACTAGGACCATCAATGATAAAGTTGTCCAGACAAATAGGTTGGAAAGGAAGAATTCGAAAGTCCCAACCAGAGAAACAGACAAGGTGAGCGGAGCTTTCAGTTTTGAAAATGAGTTAAACAAAATTAAGATACCAATCCCTTTGGTGGAATTAGCGAAAAACCCTGTTTATCGCAAGCAAATTACCAAAATGATAGGTGTCTCCGAACTAGAAAGACAGTCTAATGTTATAAACTTGGAAGATGATAGACCTAACATCACTTTTGGTCCCCATTTTGAAGGGTCCAAAGATAACATCGCTCCCTTTTATATCACTCTGAACGTAAATGATCAGTTGCTGCATAATTGTATGTTAGACTTCAGAGCTTCCCATAATGTTATGCCTAAGATTATAATGGAGAAGCTGGGGCTCCAGATCACAAGACCTTATGGAAATATTTACTCTTTTGACTCAAGGAAGGTTAAATGTATGGGGATGATAAAAGATCTGGTAGTTACCCTAGCACAGGTCCTGGTTAAGAGTATCTTGATGGCTGTGGTTATCGCAAATATTCCCCCTAACTACGGCATGTTGTTATCCAGTTCATGGGGAGCCAAGTTGGGTGGTTCTCTACAGTTGGACATGACTTATGCCACAATCCCCGTGTTCGGTGGTCATTTCACTCAGTTGTACAGAGAAACAAGATTATCATATACGGTCAGTGACCCTCAAAACCCAAATAATTTCCCTATTTACATTGCAGATCAAGATCTGGGAAATTGCATCTTGTATTTTGATGATGGCCTGGATGGTTTTCCAGAGGAAATCGACACAAAGCAAGAAGATTTAAACCTCAAGATAGAAGATCTGTGTAGTACTGGTGTCTGGAAAATGTATTTTGACAGTGTTTTTCTTCTGAAGGGGCAGGTGTTGGAGTGTGTTTAGTGGCGCCTGAAGGTAAGTTCATTGTTCCTTTCTCTTACCGTTTGTAGTGGGACATAGATTACACTAACAACGTATGCGAATATGTAGAATTGATCTTAGGATTAGAGGCTGCCAAAAATCTAAATATAAGAAACTTGGAAGTATATGGTGATGTAGAATTAATAGTCGAACAAGTAAACTGTCAGTACCTAGCCAGGCATCCCAGACTAAGAGCGTATAGAAATTGTGCTTGGGATCTCATGGAAATTTTTTTCTCATCCGTGAAAGTCCATTTTATCCATCGCGCTGAGAATCTACATGATGATGCATTGGCAAAGACATCTTCAACCTTCTCCCCCCCCACGACCTTCAAACTGAAGTATCACATTGAAATCAGATACAAACCCTCCATACCAGACAATATCCAACACTAGGAAGTCTTTGAATATGACGAACAAATTAAGAAATTCCTTGCAGCAGTAGGTGAATTCTCTGAAACTCATGCTGACCAAGAAAATCAAAATGACTCAATGTGGATCATGCAAGAAGGAAAAGACCCGGAAACCTTCTGAGAAAAAAGTGTGGATCATCGTATGCTGGTCCTTAAAAGCAATCAGATTCCAAAAGGATTGTTTCCGCTGAAAAGGATTTTTGATCAGAACAATGTACCTGTAAAATCCACTTTGCAGCCCCAACCAGAAGAAGTGGAGGACTGTGATATAGGAACTGAAGAAGAATCTCGCGTAGTAAAAATATCCAAGTTCCTCCCTCCCAAAGTGAAAGTCAAGTATAAATATCTACTGAGATAGTATAAAGATGTTTTCGCCTGGTCCTATGATGAATTGAAAATGTATGACACTTCCATTATTGATCACAAGATACCTTTGAAGCCTGGGGTCAAACTGTTTAGGCAAAAGCTTAGACAAATTAACCCCGTTATGTTAACTGTGATAGAAAAAGAAGTTAAAAAACTCTTGGACACGAAAATAATCATACCTCTGAGATACTCGGACTGGGTAGCTAACCCAGTCCCAGTCAGGAAAAAGAACGGGGAAATCAGACTGTGTGTGGATTTCCAAAACTTAAACAAGTCATCTCTCAAAGATAATTACTCGTTGCCCAATATGGACCATGTACTAGAGAAAGTAGTTGGATCAAACCGAATGTCTATGATAGATGGGTTCTCTGGTTATAACCAAATCGCCATGAATGAACAAGACAGGGAAAAGACTGCTTTCACCACGACATGAGGTACATTTATGTATGACAAAATGCCATTTGGTTTGATGAATGTAGGGGATACATTTCAGCGTGCTATGGACATTTCTTTCGTAGGAGAAAGAGACAAGTTCGTAGTCATTTACCTCGACGATTTGACGGTTTTTTCTAAAACCGATGAAGAACACTTGATCCATCTGAAACAGACTTTCGAAAATTGTCGCAAGTTTAGTCTGTCTCTGAATCCAAAGAAATCACATTTCGCTGTGCGAGAAGGTAATCTTATGGGCCATATCATATCTAGATATGGGATCAGGATTGATCCTAAGAGGATTGAAGCAATAAATACTATAAATATTCCTAGAAATGTAAAAGAGATTCAATCTTTCTTAGGAACTATAAATTTTTTACAAAGGTTTATCCCCAATTTCACTGAGATTGTCAAATTGATCACAGGAATGTTGAATAAATATAGCGGAGTAAATTGGACGACTAAAGCCAGAGCATCATTCATGCATATTAAAAAAGTCATAAGAGAGGCACCTGTGTTAGCAAGCCCATATTATCTGAAATATTTTCTTATCTTCTCGTTTTCTTCTGAACATACTATCGCCGCGATGCTCCTACAAAGGGATGACGAAGGATTTGAATGGCCGATCGCATTTTTTAGAAAAAGCCTTAGAGATGGAGAACTGAAGTATGACATAATAGAAAAACAGGCGTACACAATGGTAAAAGTGCTAAAGGTGTTTAGAACTTATGTACTACATTCGAAAATTATTGCATATGTGCCTACCAGTTCTGTGAAAGATATATTGGTACAGCTAGACAGTGATGGAAAAGAGGGCGATGGCTTGCTAAAATCCAAGAATTTGATTTGGAATTTAAATCGACCAAATTGATAAAAGGGAAAGGCCTAGCCAGACTCTTAGTTGAATCAAATCTCAGGGCTCTTGATATCAATTGCCTACAGGGAAGCGATGAAAACACGGACCTAAATGAACCAGATGAAGGAACGAGTCCAAACCAGATCGAAGAAAAGTTCTTATCATCGGGTTGGTATAGAGACATAGTGTTTTTCTTGCTGAACCTAAAATTCCCAGATGAACTATCACCATCTAAATGCAGAACCTTAAAAGTCCATGCAGTTAAATATTGTATATCTGAAAGCCAACTATATTGGAAGGATCCACTCGGGTTCCTGCTAGTCTATTTAGTAGAATCAAAAACCCAGCAGGTTATAGATGAATTTCATAAGGGAGTCTGTGGGGGGAATCACGCATGGAGAGCTACAGCCTACAAAATCTTGAGGGCTGGATATTACTAGCCGAGACTCTTTTCGGACGTCAATTCCAAAGTGTGTGCCTGCAACCCTTGTCAAATATTCATTGGTAAACAGAAGCTCTCTGCACTGCCACTCGTTCCAGTCAAAGCTGAAGATCCATTTCAACAATGGGGTTTAGACTTCATAGGGGAGGTTAATCCCCATTCCAGTGCTCAACATAAGTGGATCTTAATAGCTACAGATTATTTTACTAAGTCGGTGGAATCCATTCCAACCAAAAGGGCAACAGACTCGGTGGTGATCGATTTCTTGGAAGACAATATTTTGTCAAGATTCGGTTGTCCCCGAAAGATAGTTACCGACAATGCCCAAGCCTTAA
>JASDQU010435464.1:58095-83096 GCA_032191745.1 Picea mariana | reverse complement strand
CAAAAATATATTCATCACCATTGTCCTCATCACTGTCATCATTATCATCCTGCACGTTGTCCTCCTCCATGTTGACATCATCATCCATTGGAGCATTATAAATGTATTGGATCAATATATTTGTCCCATCATCATCAACTGTATTATTAATATTATCATTTTCCATAGGAATAATGTGATCACCATTATCCACACGATTAAGTTCAACTTGTTCTTCAGTATTATCTCTATGAAAACATCTCCTGCTAGGTGACATCACATTCTTAGGATGATTTTTCTTTAATAAAAACAATGGAAGCAATAAAATATAGTTAGAGTATATCAAAAATATTATTTTGAAAGATAAATTAAAAAATAAAAGCAATTAATGTATAATACCCTTAAAGATCTATAATAACTAATTAATTACCATGGGACGATATTCATTGCCCCCTTCAATGTTCCCATTCTCCCTACAATGTTTTTCAACTATTTTTAAAGGCAGTCTTCTTCCATTAAAACCCCTGCATTCACAACAAGGGCAATAACATTTCCCATCACCATGAATCACCATGTTCCACTTTAACATAACAAGCTCTCTTTTCTCATCTGGAGTTGACATTGTAATTACCTATTACAACAAATCCATTGAAACATTATAAGTACAATATACAAATCTATTCAAATAATTTGGTATATATTTAGATATTTGTAATGAAAATTATATAGCATGTTTAGATAAAATTAGGGACAAAGCATGAATCCTAAAAGCATGAAACATTAATAAGAGGAGGTGGATCTATTATCAACCAAAATCACAATATATAATATTAAGTCCCTAATAAAAATTAGGGTAGCTTTAGGGATACACAAGAGTAGTGATGCCCAATCTCAACAAAAAAGCCACTGCTCTTCACTTCTAGTTGGTTATTTTACAACTCAAGGAGGAAACCCTAAATGTAAATTTACTAAGGCAAGGATACTTAGATATTCAAGAAGTTCCATGAATTATAAGAAAAAAATTAGAGTGATTGAATCTAATTAGAGTGATTGTAGCTGAATCAGTAATCTTTTTACTCTATCAAAAGTGGATAAACCATAAAATCTTTCAAAGGAGTTAAAATAAACCATAAAATTTTATTTAAGGAGTGAAAATAAACCATAAAATAGTTCAATAGCACCAAATTACTAAATCACACATAAAAAATTTAAGTACTAACCTTCAAAATCTCAACTATGTAGAGTCTGATCATTTCAATGTTTCTCTTCTTGGAAGAGAATTGAAATCAAGATTTCATAAAAACCCAGAACACCATTGCATCAGAACACCGGAATGATTTTCACAACTGTATAAAATGATTGTTGCAACTATAGAAAATTTGTCGTAACTAAGATATATATAGGATTGATTTGCCGTAAATGACCGTTGATTCTCACACATGCCATTGTTGGTCGCTATAGCGACTAACTGGGGGTTGGTCACTCTACCGACCAACTTTCTTCGTTAAAACAACCAACTTGGAAGGTTGGTCGCTAGAGCGACAAACATTTGGACCTCGAAAAGAAAAGGTATATTTAGTCCAAAAAAGGCAAAAAAAATATGACGAAATTTTAAACCGCCGTAATATTTCGTCGTAATTTGTGCCCAATGTAGTAGTGATACCAGGGGAGTTGTAGTCTTGTTCTTCTTGGTATGCAATATACGTGCTATTCTCTCTGTAGCCATTTCTCCCTTCTTTACATTTATAGTTCCCTTCCACATGGCCATTTTTCCTCATTATTTCTGCCATGAAACTGTCCTTCAGAGACATCACCTTCCAATTCTTCCTGACATAACTTTATTACATTGGAAAGTCTCACATTATTCAACTTTATTACATTGCATTAGTAAGTGCTTCAATATGAGATAATGGAGTTTAATCTTAGAAAATCATGGAACCATGTATCTCATCCATGAAAAACATTAATGTGAGCCAAGGGAAATTTATTTTTGGGAATGATTATATTAAGTGGTCTATATTGAAATATTAATTACCATTTGCATCCAAAGACTCTTACAAGGATCCAGGAAAACCTCTTGCTCCTTCCCATAGCTAGTTTTCATTGAAGTTGAAATTATTTCATTTAATTTTCCTCTTTCATGGTTTAAAGAGTCGAGTTGAAACACCATCAGTTTCACGACCACTCCTTTGAGTAACAACAACCTAAAATCAAGCACTAATTAAAATTTATCTAGCAACTTTTATAGGGATCTTAAAACCCATCTTAGCCTAGGTGTAGAGCTTTGGACTAGGATTGTGAGAATAAATTTCCAAAGTTTCTAAACAAACATAAATCTTTGAGTTAGGGAGTGAAATCTATTTTCTATACCACTAACTTTTGGAAGCCTTTCTAACACAAGGGTCAAGCATCAGGTCCCATTGTGTCCATTAGAGTAATCAACCCTGCTTTGTTGGTCTTGGTGTCAACTATCAAATGTCCCCCCTCTGTTTTGGTATAGTAGGTGGTACCATAGGGGCCATAATATTTTAGACTTCTTACCCAAGGTGACAGCACAGGGAAGGTGGTGTTGTACTTGGGATCGACATTGGCTAGAATCACTCAGACTCCTTGGAGGGTTTCCCACTACTTGGTCAGGTAACTTGCATCAGGGCGCTAGTTCGTTAAGCATGTTCTCAACGTAACTTTCCCACCCATCGAAACTCATCCCCTTCATGCATTGATCCTACGATGTTGGATTCCATCACCAACTAACGCTTCTTTGTGAGAAGGTTTGTTTGAATGCTTGAATCCTAGATTAATTAGCGTGTGCTAGATAATACAAGTGTGAAAGAGTAACACTATGGTAATCATTATGAGATTAATTTGATACCAACATTATACTAGTAATGAAGTATAACCATTTTACTAAATAGTGTTACAACTTGATAGAACAATGCTTATGCATATCCAATTTCATAGACTATTCAAAAATATTGATTAAAGAATAGAGCATTTTAATTGTAATTTTAGAGTAATTCATCCTTTTGATTTATCTTTTCTTTGAGAGAGTTCTAGTATTAATGAGAAAACATTTGTGTGTTATTAAAGACTAACATTTTTGCTAACCTTCTATAAATTACATAGAGAATTTTTGTTTCATTGTTTCCTACTAGATTCCATTAATTTTTACATGCAAAGAGTTCAACCTGTCTATTTTGATTGCACCTCTTTTGGTTGGACTTCATCTCTCTTTGCATTTATTTTTCTACTCCCTAACCAAACTGAATTCCCGTTGTTGTCCTAAATATTCCCTGCTTCACTATAGAAACAACTTTTGTTCTGTATCTATGCACAACATATTTTGTACATGAAATATTTGTTTTGCAAGTTCATCAATGCCCCATCACTAAGTTAAGAGTGGTTAGTTTCTGATGAGTAATCAATAAGTTAGTGGAGTGATGTTAGTTCTGTGCATTAATGAATCACCACTAAGGTAGAGGAGAGTTGTTAGTATGAGACTCGTATTAGAGGAGAGTGGAGAAATACAATGCTTGGTCAATGGAAAAAGGTTATTTCCAAGTAGAGGGAATTGACTTTGGTGAAATTTTTTCTCATGTTACCAAGTTAAATTCTATTATATTTGTTTTATATGTTGTTTCTACTTTTTATTTTGAAGTAGAATAGATGGATGTGAAGACAACATTCATACATGGGGATATGGAAGAATAAATCTACATGAAGAAGCCATAAGGTTTTGCAGTGAAGGGAAAGAAAGACCTAGTCTGTAAGCTAAATAAGTCACTATATGGTCTGAAGAAATCACCTAGGATGTGGTACCAAAAGTTTGAGACATACATCCTTAGACTGGGATTTGTGATAAGTAGGGTTAATAATTGTGTATATTCCAAGCATGTTGGTAATCACTTCATTTATGTTTTGTTGTATGTCGATGAAATATTGTTGTTAGGAAACACCGTGGATGTAGTCATGGAGGTGAAGTCACAAATATCCTCTAAATTTTACATGAAGGATCTCGGGGATGCTAAATTCATTTTTTCAATGGAGATTAAAAGAGATCGAGAAAATAGGAAACTATGGTTGAATTAGAGAAAATATGTTGAGATGATATTACATAGGTTTAATATGTAGGAAAGTAAATCAATCAAGGTTCCTATTCTTGTAGGTGTAAGGTTATATGCAAATCAGTTTCCCAAGACACATGAAGAGGAAGAGGACATGTCCCATGTTCCATATGCTAGTGCAGTTGGCAATTTGATCTATGCAATGGTCTACACTAGATTATACATTGCACATGCGGTGGGAGTTTTGAGTAGGTTTATGTCAAAACCAGGGAAGGAGCATTAGACAACTATAAAAAAGGTTTTCATATATTTGCATGACACTTCTATTTATGTATTTTTCTACCAAGGAATACCAGGATTGGACATAGTGTTGGACATACATGGGTTTGTTGATGCAGATTGGGATGGATATTATAAAATATTTACAAGTGGGTACGTGTTTAACCTATAACGAGGAGCAATACGTTGGATGAGCAAAAGACAGGATATAGTTGCACTCTCAACTACACAAGTTGAATACATGGGAGCCACTCATGCAAGCAAGGAAGCAATATGGTTACATATATTTTGTTCAGGTATTGGTTTGGTACAACAAGAAGTAAGGTTATATTATGATAGTCAAAGTGCAAGATTCATATAAAATAACCCAGCTTATCATTCAAAGACAAAAAATATTGATGTTTGGTATCGCTTTGTGAGAGACAAGGTTGAAGAGAAGAAGGTGTTGCTGGACAAAGTTGACCCCCTATATGCAAAGAAAACAACAAATGGGAGAATGTTGGGTAGATGTTATGTTCTTTGCATGCGTGTGGGGGGGGGGGGGGGGGGGGGGGGGGGGGGGGGGGGTGCGTCATATTTGACAACTGTGTGTGACATCCCTCCCTAGTAGTGCCCTTTGTGTTGTGTGTGCCAAACAATTTCCTAGGAGGGTCCCAAGGGGGGCTAGGATTCCCCCCCCATTAGTTACGCAAAGCGTTTGGCTTTGGGGAAACACCCCATAATTTTTTTTTGGTTTTTTTTTCCTATTCTAAATTAATCTTGGATTAAGGGATTAGGGTTTTGGTAGCTTCAAAATACCTAGAATATTTTGTATATATTGTATTGTGAATGGTGAAATTATTATAATGAAGAGTTGAGAGGTGTGGAATCAAGGAAGGATAGTTTTCTCCCAGTTAAATGTTTCCAGCATAAATATATGTGTACTATGTGTATGAGCCATTGATTAACTTCCAGTTTTCTTAAGAATATATATGCATTGCTTTACTTCATAGGTTTAAAATTTATAACTTTCTAATTAGCATGGATTGGTTGGAAAAACACCATGTTGTGTTAGACTGTTACAACAAGATAATAACCTATCTTGATGAGACAGAACAACAAAGAAAGATTCAAGGCATCCCTAGAGCTATGGTTGTTGGAGAAATTTCAGCCATGCAACTGAAAAAGAGTTTTAGGAAGGGATGTTAAATTTTTGCAGCCCATATGGAAGAGGCAACTAGAGATAAAGTGGAAAGTATTGAAGACCATCCAATATTAAAATATTTTGAAGATTTTTGAGTAAATCCCAATATTACCACCAAAGAAAGACATTGATTTCTCTATTGATTTGGTGCCAGAAGCTACCCCAGTGTCCAAGACAACTTACAGAATGGGTACACCATAGTTGAAAGAGTTGAAGATACAGCTTGAAGAACTTTTGAAGAAGGGGTATATATGCCCAAGTGTGTCACCTTGGGGATCCCTAGTGCTTTTTGTAAATAATAAGGATGGAAACTTAAGGCTATGTATTGATTTTAGACAAATGAATAAGGTCACAATAAATAAATAAATATCCTTTTCCAAGGATTCATGATCCTTTTAATCAGTTGAAAGGTGCAAGAATATTTTCCAAGTTTGATTTGAGATTAGGTTATCATAAAGTGAGGATAAAATAAGAATATATCATCAAAACAACATTTAGAACAAGGTATGGGAATTATGAATTCATGGTAGTTCCATTTGGACTATCAAATGTCCCAACAATTTTCATGTGCCTAATGAATGGAGTGTCCAGTGAGTACCTGGACAAGTTTGTGATTGTTTTCTTATATGATATTCTAATCTAATCTAAGTCTAAAAAGGAGCATGAGAAGGATTTAATAATGGTGCTAAATATTTGAAGAGAACATAAATTGTATTCCAAACTAAATAAGTGCATCTTTTATCAAAAGAAGATCCACTACTTGGGGCATATTATTTCAGCAGATGGGGCAACAATTGATCTGAAGAAGATAAAATCCTTTAGAGGATGGACAACACCAAGAAATGTGATGGAGGTCAAATCATATATGTCTCTTGTGAGTTATTACTGAATATTGATAAAGGGGTTTTCAAAAATTGCAAGCCCGATCACTTCTTTGCAAAAGAAGGGTGTGAAGTTTGATTGGACTAAAAAATGTGAAGAAAGATTTCAACAATTTTTTTTTTTTGACAAATGCTGCCATATAAAATATTTCAGATACAGATAAAGACTTTGTAGAGTGCATGGATGCTTTCAAGGAAAGGCTCAGTGGAGTCCTTAGTCAAAAGGATCATTTGGTATGTTACAAATATAGAAAACTAAAAGAGCATGAGAAAAATATGCTACACATGATCTATAGTTGGCAGCTATTGTGCATGCATTAAAAATGTAGAGACATTACCTCATGGGGAGGATATTTGAGCTAAGAACATGCCACTATGGTTTGAAACATTTATTTGGACAACCAACATTAAATTCTAGGAAAACTAGATGGTTGGAATTTCTTAGTGAGTATGATTTTGAAATCAAAGATATTAAAGGCAAACAAAATCAGGTGGTTTATGCATTCAGTAGAAGAGCTCATGAAGTGCATGTTTCAACCATCAACATGTACAATAAATATTTAAAGGATAAAATTATTGAAGAAACTAACTTAGAACAAATTTATTTGCAAATAAAATAAAATGTACAACAAAGAAATCCATAGAAGAAATTTAAAAATTATGAATTGAAGAAGGATGGAATCCACTTGTACAAAGGCAAGGTGTATGTGCCAAATTCCATGGAGATGAAAATTAAAGTGCGAAGGAAATGTACAATGTGCCATATGATGGGCACCCAGGATATCATAAATCCATTACAACTATAAGAAGTCAAACATTTTGGCCGATAATGAAGAAGGAAGTGGCTAACTACATAGCTCGGTGTCTAGAGATCCATAAGGTAAAAACAAAGCATAGACATCCAACGGGGATGTTACAACCATTTCCCATTATAGAATGGAAGTGGGAAGTGTTCACAATGGATTTTATTACAAATCTTCCCAAAATAGTGAAGAAACATTATTCAATCAAGGTGGTGGTGGACAAATTGACTAAGGCAACACATTTTATTCCCATAAAGACAACCCATAAGACATCAAACATTGCAGAGATCTACATGAGGAAAATTTCCAGGCTGTATGAAGTGCCTGCGGAAATAGTTTTAGGCAAAGATTCCAAGTTTACATGTAATATAACCAACCACCTAGGCTGGGTCATGTCATGCAAAACTATCTCTTTCACCACTTGGATACCATTAAACATACTAATATGTTCTACACATGAACAAAGTTAAGAGAAATAATGATGCATGAGCATCGCTCCCAAGCCAGCCATGGGCCAGCTAGCCAGCCCACTCAACGCATTCAAGGAAGAGAGGTGCCAACCTTCTCATATTTTGAATTTGAATATGAAGGCATTTAATATTGTAAGGTCGTTAGAGCCATAGAGCTGTGCCTATATGCAGGCTGTAGTTAATAGAGGGTCTTTAATGGTTGTAAGCCTGCAATCTAGCTCCGATTCAGACTAGACATCCATTTATTGGTAATTCAATGTAATTAAATCAGAGTTGGTGAGGATGGAGGGAAGATCTCGAAGAGCCCCTCATGTAAAAGATTTCTTTTGATCTTGTTTAAAGTTAGAGGGAAAGGTCGCAAGAGTAGAGAGGAGTAGAGAGGAAGAACAGAGACTCTGTGAAGGTCTGAGCTCAAGAACACCTTTGTACATGCATTTTTCATATTAATACATGGGGAGATTTCCTTCATTGAGATTCTACGTGTTTATGTGTTTATGATGAATGTCTTTGTGTGTTCTTTATATGTTGTAGATGTATGATTAGGTATGCATTTTGCAGGAACAGATAGGTTCTACTATCTGTGGGTTCTTTGATTTAAGGTTTGGGGATCTTTGAGGCTTCATGCCAAGAGGGCGTGACAGAACACTGCGGGTTCTGATAGTCAGTGCTTAGAAATCACTTCCAATTCTGCATAATTTGGACAAGGACGTGCTAGGAGGGCACACCAACTGAAATCATTGACTCTGAGGAAGACCTCAAGATTGTTGAATACCTTGGAGGCAATACTATGTAGGGTAAGACACAGTGGAAGACAGGGTCACTATGGGATTCTGCAAGAGCTCTATCAGGCGGGCATTGAGCAGATGCACGGGTTGCATTGAGGAGAAGAACTTTGGTTCGAGTTCTTAATAAGATAGAATCACTGAGGATTCTATAGAGCTCTACTAGGAGGGCATTGAGCACAGGCACAGAGTGCTGAGGAGGAACTCTGTTGTGAGTTCATAGAGAAACATAATCATTGAGGATTCTAAACACTCTACTAGGAGGGCATTGAGTAGGTGCCAGAGTGCACAGAGAGAACTCTTTGAGTTTAGAGATAGAGAAGAGTCCAAGCAGGGATCTTCACAGGGTTTTTGAAAACCCTGCAGACTCAACAAGAAGTTGCTTAAGAAAGAGAGTGCCAGGTGGGCATCAGATTCTCCATCTGAGGGAGAAGGAAAAAGAGTAAATTCCTTCCAGGTCAAAGTTACAAGAAAATCTCATAAGAGATAGCACTTTCGTGCATGCAAAGACTCTACAAGGAGCGTAGAAGTCAAAGAATCCTTTGAGGATTCAAGGAGAGAAGCCCAGGAGGGAAATCATCTTTGAGAATGCAGGTGAGACCCAATGGTGTAGAGATCACAGAGGAAAGAAGCAAAGGTGGAGGCCTTTAGCATTTGGGAAATCTTCCAAAGTTTGGGAAGAAAGTGCATGCTCAATAGAAGGAGCACAGCTATCGTCGGATCAGCCGAGAAGATCTGGACTGTGGATTTGTGTCCAGGTAGCATAGGAAGGGCACAATGGAAGAACAGGTCTAAGCCGTTAGATCTAGGTACATGGATCAATAGCCGTTGGATATGTGGAAATATGCACGAGGTTTAAATCCTCACATGTAGAGTAGAGAATCTGAAAAGTCTCGACACGGTAGAGGTATTGGGATTTTGGACTTCGGGAATTCAGAGGTTTAGAGGATGAAAAATCGAAGATTAGGACTCACAGGTCCTAGAGTCCCAAAGTTTTCTGAACCATCCATCCTCGGAGGACAGGTGTCGCAAGATCCTTTCATATCGGGGATTCAGACATTGGGAAGTAGAGAAGGGAGTCTTTCAGCTTTGCTACTGGAGAAGTCCCAAAACGATCTAGACCATCCATCTGTGGAGTATACGTGGAGGAGATTAGGGAGTCCACTGGGATTTTCTGCGGTCACACGGTTCGGCATACCGAAGATCGAGATTTTGGAAGTCCTGAGGACAAGGAATATGGGCCTTCAGGAATGAAAACCCTGAAGATGCGAAGTATGACATAAAGGAGAGTTAGGCTATGGTCGCACCGGGTATCAGGATTTCAGAAATTGACATTTTGGGAATCCTATAGCCAGGAAGTGGGATACTTGACATCGGAGGTCCCGAAATCGTGAAATGCGAGGAGCCGGGGAAAAGTAATCCTTGGAGGAGAAAGTCAGGGATCGACATTTCAGAATACCAGGATTCGGCATTTCGGGAATCCCAAAGACTAAGAGTCGAGGCTGATGGAGTTGAAAGTTTCAAAGAAGACTATGGTCATATGAAGAGTGGTCACATGGACCAAAGATATGGCCCAGGGGGCTAATCGTTGTTGAGTACTATTTTGGCATTTCAGCATTTCGGGGATTGGGGGATCGAGAAGGAAGAGGTTCTTGACATTAGGACTCAGGAAGTCCCAAAACCTAAAATTCCATTTCAGGAGAAGGTCACGGTCGTGCTGAGGCCGTGTGCAGATGAAATCTCACGCCTGTTGCATACTTGTGCAGGTGGAGTTTCATGAAGGACCTATGGATCGAATATTGAGGTTCCAATAGGGATCTGAAGGAGTCATTTTGGCTTAGAGGTGAATTCGAGAACGATCCTTAGACCAGGAGGTCATGCAGAACCTGCTGAGGAAGGGGGTGCCACATCAAAGTGGTATGAGAGCCACTTTCTGTTTGTATACTGCAGACAGAGGGAGACAGAGAAAAAAAAATAGCACTCTGATACAAGTCAAAGTGGTATCAGAGCTACTTTCTATTTATATACTGCAGATAGAGGGAGGCAAAGAAAAAAAAAAAGCACTCTAATACACGTCAAAGTGGTATCATAGTTGAATCTCTATTTGTATATTTTAGGCAGAGGAAGCAAGAGAAGGAAAAACTCTGGTACACATCAGTTTGGTATCAGAGGCATCTTGCAGAGACATGCAAAAGAAGGCAGAGTACTAGAACTCTATGGTGATTGTTTGCAGGTACGCAGTAGTCAAGAAGACAGTCTAGTCGGCTGTAGGGGATGCTAGAAGCACTCAGGGTTGTGTAGTGACAGTAGTAGATTTTTCAGGAGGGAAAATTGAAGGCAGGAATATGTCTACTGAAGGCCATGAATACGATGGGAAGAAGATCCATCAGCAACAGAGTAATGATGCGACGGACAAAGAGCTCGCCGAGATCAGAGTGAGGATGTATGAACTTGCATTGCAGATGCAGCGGAATGCTAAGTCGAGATGGGTATATGAATGTCCCATGAGGACGAAGGTAAAATGGCCAGTCAGGGCATTGGTGGTCAAAAGACAACAGAGGATGTTAAAGGGATGGTTGAGACATGATGAAAAACCTCAATGGACCAGAGGAGAAAATGGTTTAGGTGTGTGAACCAAAGGATGGGAGGAACCTCAATAGTGAGGATGACATGGGATCAGCTGAAGATCTCAAAGACTACCAAGAGGGCAGAACATAAATTTCCAATTTCCAGGAGGGCAATAAGATAGGATCTTAGGATCTCATAGACTATCAAGAGGACATCCAAGGAATTTCATATTGCCAAGAGGGAAATGACATGAGATCACTGCAGGATCTCATAGACTGCCAGGAGGACAGTAGAGAATTCCCATATTGCCAGATGGGAAAGGGAGAGCAAATGAGGCCATGTGAGAGTCTCATGAACTCAAGAGTGAGTTCATATCAACAAGGAGTGCTGACAAGTGAATATTCAGGTGGTTTTACAGGCCATGTGAATGAAGATGATGACAATTTAAAAACTTACACCATCCAACAGGAGGATCAGAGGAATCTTCTGATCATTGGAGGAATTGAAATATTCCTACCACTTAGCTCAATTGGGGATAAAAATTGTTTTGCAGATGCAGTAATAGCAGAAGGAAATCCAACAAAGACTRTCATGGAAGAAGAAGGGGAGAAGATATCAGAGGCTACCCAAGTAGCATAAGAAGAAGAGCATTCTGAGGAATGGCTCAAAATTTTCAGCCAAGAAGCTGAAACGACTACAACATTGGAGCTTTTAGCAGAAGAAGATGAAGAAGAGACAAACAACATGAGTCTTGTTGATATGTGCGAAGAGATTGAATCCCTGGAGAGAAGGGTGAAGGTGCATATCTTGCACATCCAACAAGTCAAGTTGGAGGCAGATGAAGGAGGATTCCAGTCTGAGGAGAAGCTAGAGGAAGCTAGAGATGCACCAGCAGGAGAACTAGAAAAAGTTAAGTTGTCAGAAGAGGAAGATGAATATAAGTTCAGTGAGGATACTGCAGAGCTGGAGTCTACAGCAGAGTGGCCACTTAGTGCCACAAAGGAGGGTAAAGATAGCATGGGAAATCATGGTGATCAACCCATTTGCAGAAAGAATTTGCAGCAGAGGAAACTGCATGAACAAAGCCAACCATTGCAACAGCTGGATGAGGTGATCGATGAGATCAGGGGGCTGATGATTCGATCACAAGAGACTGCTAGCAAGGAGAAGCTGAGTAGAAGGGAGATTGCCAGAGCAGTAGAAAAGAAGCAACATCAACAACAACAACAACAAAGAGATGGAGCAGAGAGACAACTCCAAAGAGTTGTTTGGGATCCAGGAGGATTTTGATAGCCAGGGTGGAGAGCTCATGAGCAGGAGCTCATGAATTTATAGCAGAGGAGTATGATGTAGGAGCATCTCTCCCAAGCCAGCCATGCGCCATCTAGCCAATCCACTCAACGCATTCAAGGAAGAGAGGCGCCAGCCTTCTCATATTTTTAATTTGAATGTGAAGGAATTTAATATTGTAAGGATGTTAGAGCCATAGAGCCATGCCTATACATAGATTGTAGTTAATAGAGGGTATTTAATGGTTGTAAGGCTGCAATCTAGCTCTGATTCGGACTAGACAACCATTTATTGGTAATTCAATGTAATTAAATGAGAGTTGGTGAGGATGGAGGGAAGAGCTTGAAGATCCCCCTCATGTAAAATATTTATTTTGATCTTGTTTGAAGTTAGAGGGAAAGGTAGAAAGAGTAGATTAGAGGAGAGAGGAAGAGAAGAGACTCTGTGAAAGTCTGACCTCAAGAGCACCTTTGTACAGGCATTTTTCTAATTAATACATGGGAAGATTTTTCATATGTGTTTATCATGAATGTCTTTATGTGTTATTTATATGCTGCAGATGTATGATTAGGTATGCATTTTGTAGGAACAGATAGGTTCTGCTATCTATGGGTTCTTTGATTTCAGGTTTGGGGATCTTTGAGGCTTCATGCCAAGCGGGCGTGACAGAACACTGCGGGTTCTGATAGTCAATGCTTATAAAGCACTTCCAATTCTACAGAATTTGGACAAGGATGTGCTAGGAGGGCACACCAACTGAAATCATTGACTCAGAGGAAGACTTCAAGGTTGTTGAATACCTTGGAGGCAAGACTGTGTAGGGTAAGACACAGTGGAAGACAGGGTCATTGTGGGATTCTGCAAGAGCTCTTCCAAGTTGGCATTGAGCGGATGCATGGGTTGCATTGAGGAGAAGAACTCTGGTTGGAGCTCAGAAGGAGATAGAATCACTAAGGATTCTATAGAGCTCTGCCAGGAGGGCATTGAGCACAGGCACAAAGTGCTGAGGAGGAACTCTATAGTGAGTTCATAGAGAAATAGAATCACTAAGGATTCTGAACACTCTTCTAGGAGGGCATTGAGTAGGTGCCAGAGTGCACAGAGAGAACTCTTTGAGTTCAGAGACAGAGAAGAGTCCAAGGAGGGATCTTCACAGGGTTGCTGAACACTCTGCAGACTCAGCAAGAAGTTTCTTGAGCAAGAGAGTGCCAGGAGGGCATCATATTCTCCATCTGAGGGAGAAGGAAAAAGAGTAAATTCCTTAGAGGTTGAAGTTATAGGAAAAGGTCAGAAGAGATAGCACTTTCGTGCGTGCAAAGACTCTGCAAGGAGTGCAGAAGTTGAAGAATCCTTTGAGGATTCAAGGAGAGAAGCCCAGGAGGAACAACATTTTTTAGAATGCAGGTGAGACCCAATGGTGTATAGCTCACAGAGGAAAGAAGCAAAGGTGGAGGCCTTCATCATTTGGGAAATCTTCCAAAGTTTGGGAAGAAAGTTCATGCTCAACAGGAGGAGCACAGCTGCCATTGGATCAGCCGAGAAGATCTAGACCATGGATTCGTGTCCAGGCAGCATAGGAAGGGCACAGCGGAAGAACAGATCTAATCTGTCATATCTGGGTACATGGACCAATAGCTGTTGGATCTGTGGAAATCTACACAAGGTTTAAATCCTCACACGCAGAGCAGAAAATACGAAAAGTCCCGACAGGGTAGATGTATCGGGATTTCGGACTCTGGGAATTCAGAGGTTCAGAGGATGAAGAATCAGAGATTAGGACTCACGAGTTCTGAAGTCCCAAATTTATCTGAACCGTCCATCCGCGGAGGACAGGTGTTGCGAGATCCTTTCATATCGGGGATTCGGCCATTGGGAAGCAGAGAAGGGAGTCTTTCAGCTTCGCTACTAGCGAAGTTCTGAAACGATCTGGACCATCCATCTGTGTAGGTCACGTGGAGGATATCAGGGATTCCATTGGGATTTTCTGTGGTCACATGTTTCGGCATACCAGAGATCGATATTTTGGAAGTCCCGAGGACAAGGAATCTGAGCCTTCGGGAATGAAAAACACGAAGATGTGAAGTATGACATAAAGGAGAGTGAGGTTGCGGTTGCACCGAGTATCGGGATTTCGAAAATCAACATTTCGGGAATCCTATAGCTAGGAAGTGGGATACTTGACATCGAAGGTCCTGAAATCACGAAACGCGAGGAGCCGGGGAAAAGTAATCCTTGGAGGAGAAAGTCGGGGATCGACATTTCGGAATACCGGGATTCGGCATTTTGGGAATCCCGAAGACTAAGAGTCGAGGCTCACGGAGTCGAAATTTCCGAAGAAGACTATGGTCATATGAAAAGTGGTGACATGGACCAAAGATATGGCCCAGGGGGCTAATTGTTGTTGAGTACTATTTCAACATTTCAACATTTTGGGGATCGGGGGATCAATAAGGAGTAGGTTCTCAACATCAGGACTCAGGAAGTCCCGAAACCCAAAATTCCATTTCGGGAAAAGGTCGCGGTCGTGCTGAGGCCATGTGCAGATGTAAGCTCATGCCTGTTGCATACTTGTGCAGGTGGAGTTTCACGAAGGACCTATGGATTGAATATTGAGGTTCTGAAGGATTCATTTCAGATCAGAGGTGAATTCGAGAACGATCCTTAGACTGGGAGGTCATGCAGAACCTATTGAGGCAGGGGGGTGCTACGTCAAATAATACCAACATAAAACAATAAAACTTTATACATATAGTCAATACAAATTCCATAACAGAACATCATAATTCATAACATAGAATTTGCACAAATTCATAAAGAAACTTATCTTTAGTGAATTAAAAACCAATTGCGTGTAGACCTTCCATGTTCCTCCCATCCATAGAACACACTACTCATAATATCAGTAGTGGGTCACCCCTTAGCTAGGGATAAACTCTACCCAGGGAAAGGAGGTTCTAAGCCAATCTAAAGTATGACAAACAACAATAACTCTCAGACTCAGGTGCCTACATTAACAAGAAACCTATAGTTTCTCATTCCCCACATGCCTATCTCACCCAAGGAATTGTGCCCCTTCTCTTCTCAACAGTCCCTCAGCTACCCCACTTCCCTTCTAGGGCTTTAGCAACAAGATGAACATGAAGCGTCATAGCTTTGTAGCTATAGCTTGGCCTCCAGAAACCAACCTATGGTCCCTCATCCCCCACATGCCTGTCCCACCCCAAAAAATGTGCTCCTTCTCTACTCAACAGTCCCTCGACTGCCTTGCTTTCCTTCTGAGGCTTCAAAAATAGGTTGAACAAGGAGTCTCAGAGCCTTGTAGCTGCAACTTGGCACCTTGGGAATTAATTCCCAGCAATTCTCTCACTTCCAGTGAATGCTCATGGGCCTAACCACCTACTTAATTCACATAGAAAATATCTTATCTAGAGAGAAACTCCTATAGGCTTGACATCCCTCTTCTTCAACCACGGGCATCACAACCTGACTTTCAACTTGCAACAGAATCAGGTGCCAGTACGGATGGTAGCATGGATGCATGAAAAATGGTAGGAATCATGAATGAATAATAGCTATCCCATCCCCCCATTTACATTATATCCCCAAATATATATGTGCATGTGTCCTTTGAGACACATGGAACTCAAGGGACTCCCTTTTCCCACTTGTAATTCGTTCCCTTTCCCAGGGAACTTAGGATAACATAAAGTTATATCCATACTTTAAACTTTAGGAATAATAATATAATATTCCTTTGGGATTAAGACCTCAATATTAGCCCCTTCTTATACTCTTAGCTCCCTTTCCGATCCTAGT
The DNA here is from genome assembly GCA_032191745.1 of Picea mariana. NCBI lineage: Eukaryota > Viridiplantae > Streptophyta > Pinopsida > Pinales > Pinaceae > Picea > Picea mariana. Next base: position 66,981 of record JASDQU010435464.1, on the reverse strand, counting down.
GGAGTTTATCCCCCCATCTCTTTTGTGTGGAAGCTAGTCAGAAACAATGATGTGTTTTATTAAAATATGAGTGTTTACATATTACAATAATAGACACATTGGAATTTTAGCCAATCAAGGCTCTCCATCTTAATAGCCACATAGGTACTATGTCCTATAATATCCTGGATGACTAGACTATAAAAAATATGTACAATTGGGGTTTGGCCTAGGGGTATTACATTCCCCTCCCCCTTATTTAATGCAGTATATACACATATACCATCAAAACTTCAAAAGTATTAAAAAACATGTGGGTATTCTGCCTGCATCACATGCTCATGCTCCCAAGTTCCATCCTTGGGACCATACTAGGTCCATTGGACCTTTACTAGCCCTATGGCTTGATTCCTAAGATGCTTGATATTTTTTTCCAATATGCAAATCAATTGTACTGGAAAATTGCCTTCTTGCTCCACCTAGATCACATTCCAATCAATGACATGATTAGCATCAAGTACGTACTTTTTAAGAAATGATACATGGAATACATTATGAATACACATTGATGTAGGTAAGTAAATCATGTATGTTACATGACCAATCCTCTCCAGGATTTGAAACAGTACACAATAATAAGATGCTAGCTTTGAACAATTTCCCAACGTCAGGGAATTTCTTTTGGATTTTACTTTCAAAACACATGGTCACCCACTTTTAACTCTTTGTGATTTCTACTCTTATCATCATAAATTTTATACCTATCCTGGGAAGTCTTTAAAATATTTTTTATTCTCATCATATTCTCTTCCATTTCCCTGAGTAATTCTGGTCCAACCACTGCTCTATCTGTTGGGTTTTCCAGCTCACTGGTGTGTTACATTTTTTTCCATAAAGTACCTCAAATGGGCTCATATTTATATATGATTGATACCCATTGTTACAATCAAACTCTACTAAATGCAAGTAATCCTCGCATTTGGATGGTTTATCCATCACACACATCCTTAGCATGTCTTCTATCACTTGATTCACTCTCTCTGTTTTCTCATATGACTCATGATGATAGGTTATGCTAAAGTTTAGATTGGTTCCAAATCCTTTGAATAACCCTTTCCAAAATTTTGTTGTAAAATTTGGATCTCTATTAGACACAATTGTCTTGGTTATACCATGAATTCGATAAATTTCTATCATACAAATATCAACAATGTTGGCGTCCTTGTGAGTGATATTTACTGGAATAAGGTGGGAATCCTTAGTAAGATTATCCATAACCACCATGATGGAATCATGCTGCTTGGATGTTTTGAGAATATTGGTGATGAAATCCATTTTTACAACTTCCCATTTCCACTCAGGAATGGGTAATTTCTGTAGCAGACCAACCGGGTGTTTGTGATGGGCCTTGACTTTTTGACATTCCAAACACTTGGCAATAAAATCAACAACCTTCTTCTTCATACCTAGCCAATAATATTGGTTCTTGAAAACTGCAATGGTTTTTTGGTAACGTGGGTGTCCAACATAAGGTACATTATGAATTTATTTTAGAATCATATTTTTTAATCATTGAGATTTTGGCACATAAATTCTTCCCTTGTACATGAGAATCTTAGCGTTTCCGAGCTTATATTCTTCACTTTTCTGCTGCAAATTACTTTTCTGAAATTTTTCCTTTGCCTCGTATTTCTGATATGATTTTGCAGCCTCTAAAATTCTTTCCTTGAAATCTGATTGGTACATGCTAATGGCTTCAACATGCATCTCATGCACCCTTCTACTGAGTGCATATGCCACCTAGTTCTCCTTACCTTTGATATTCTTAATATCAAAGTTATATTCGCTTAGAAGTTCCAACCATCTACTTTCCCTGAAATTTAGAGTTGGTTGTCCAAATAAATATTTCAGACCATTATAGTCTATCCTTAATTCAAATCTTTTCCCCATGAGGTAGTGCCTCCACATCTTCAAGGCATGCACTATTGATTCCAATTCTAAATCATGAGTAGCATAGTGCCTTTCATGTTCCTTTAATTTCCTTGATTCATAGCATATCACATTTCCATTCTAACTAAGAACTCCACCAAGTCCTTATTTACATGCATCAGTGCATACAATGGAGTCTTCATTTGGATCAACAAACATTAATATTGGAGCACTTGTTAGTAAATGTTTCAAGTGATGGAAACTCCTTTCACAATATGATGTCCACTCAAACTTCACACCCTTCTTTTGAAAGTAAGTGATTGGGTGTGCAATCTTTGAGAATCCTTCAATGAATCTTCTATAGTAACCCACAAGTCCCATGAATGATCTCACCTTAGAGACATTCCTTGGTGTTGGCCACCCCACAATGGCCTTCATCTTTTCTGGGTCCACTACTATTCCTTTCTCTGAAATGAGATGTCCCAAATAATGAATTTTCTTCTGGTAGAATGGAAACTTGCTCCATTTGGCATACAAMTGATGCTCCCTCAATATCTATAATACCATCCTCAAGTGATTCTCATGCTCTTCCTTAGACTTAGAATATACAAGAATGTCATCTAAGTAGTCCTTGAAAATAACATTCATTAAACACATGAAGACAACTAGTGCATTTGATAACCCAAATGATACCACTGTGAATTCATAATAACCATACATTGTTATGAAGTAAGTCTTGCTAACGTGTTCTTCTTTAATTCTTACCTAATGATATGCTGACCAAGATCAATATTGAAGAATATCTTATCATCTTTCAGTTGATCAAAGAGGTCATCTATCCTTGGCAAAGGGTACTTGTTCTTCAAATTTAACTTACTCAACTGTCAGAATTCAATGAAAAGCCTCAAGGTACCATCCTTATTTTTCACAAACAACATTGGGGAACCCCAAGGTGACACACTTGGGCATATATACCCCTTCTTCAAAATCTCTTCAAGATTCATTTGCAATTCCTTTAGTTCTAAAGTGCTCATCTTGTAAGGAGTCTTGGATACTGGGGATGCTCTAGGCATCATATTAATGGAGAAATCAATATCTATATTGGTCAACAATCTCAATATTTCTTTAAATACATCTTCAAAATTCCTTAGGACTTCATAATCTTCAAAACTTGGCACCTTATCTTTAGGTGTATCTTCCATATGCACTACAATTATTTGACACCCTTTTCTGAAACTTTTCTTTAGTTGTAAGGATAAAAATTCTCTAATGGTTATTGCCTTGGGAATTTCCTGAACTATCCTCAAGTTTCCTTCCTCATACAAGTAAGTAAAGGCCTTATTATAACAATCTAATATAACATGATGCTTGTCCAAATAATCCATACCAATGAGGTAATCATATGAGCCCAAAAGTATGATATTCAAATCTACTTTTGTGCTTAATCCAGTCATGTCTATTGGACACGCCTTAACCATCTCATTAATTTTTTGTTTATCTCTTATATCTAGCTGCACTAATTAAGGTTTTACAAGATTACTTCTTGGAATTTGAAATATTTCCACCATCTTAGGATCTAGGAAACTATGAATAACCACTTAATCAATTAAAATAGCAATGGGTTGGTTGTTGATATGACCCTCCAATTCAATCATATGTGGTTGAAACTCAAATAGCTTGTTATCAAAAGCTACATAGATCCTTGGTACATGTATGCCCATGCATTCTACTATTTTATATTGTTGTACATTATAAGAAATCTTCACTTTTTCACTCTGTGAGGGAAATCTCTCAACACATGATATCCTCCACAACCCCAACATTGAATAGGTGGTTGCCTTCATCTTTTCCCTATTTCCTTTGTCATTCTGGGTTCTTTAGAAGCTGGTTGTCACCGAGAACTATTTATCAGGATTGGTGGCTTGATCCCCTTCTTCCTCTAGTCCATATTACTTTTCTTTTTGTCTTCCAACGCCCTTTGGAAAGGTTGTCTTCCTTTATGCTGATCATAAAGGAATTTGTCCCTTCTTATAGTTTCCTCTAGTGTCTTGGGATCATCATATTGTATCTTGTCACTGATAAAATATGGCATCCCACTCAGGCACCTATGAATCTTAACTTGTTCATCCTTGATTAAAGAAACATATTTCAAAAACTCTAAAAACCTTCTCTCATACTCATATATGGTCATACTCCCAAGCTTGAGTTCAAAGAATTCCATCCATTTTTTTATCATAGTATTGTTTGGTAAAGTATTTCTTTTGAAAATATGTTTTGAATTCTCCCCCAGTAACCTTCTTCTCATCAATGTGTTGCACCTTCACAAATTGGTCCCACAACATTTATGCTTTTCCTTTGAGTTGATAGATGGAAATTCTTCCTTCTACTTATGAGGAGCAGTTATGTAAATGGAAGTAGTTCCTCATGCCCAACAACTAGGTCTCTATATCCTCATCCTTCTTGTGTTCACCATCAAATGTAGGAGGCTTGATCTTATTCATCTCTCCATGTAGCTCATCTATTCCAGGCCTCCTCTTATTCTTCTTGATAGGGGATGGAATTGAACTACTATGTTCTCTCATAGTTTAATTCCTCGGGGAGTGATGGTGATGCCTACCAACACTTCTTGTTCTTCTCCTCTCATCATGAGATGTACGACTCCCTGATTTTCTTGATTTAGTCTCCTTATCCATATTTTTCTCTATTTTTTCCAAGCTATGCATTAACTTGATGTTGAAGCCTTCTTTCTGCTCCTTGGCTTTCATAAGCCTCTCATTATAAACTTTATAACTCTAGAAATCCTTTTGTTGACTTTTTTTGGTTTCTACTAAGTTCATGCTTTCCTCCTTGCCTTCTCCATGTCCATTTGAATTTGTACCTTCATTTCTCAAACTAGAATACAACCCCTTCACTTACTCTTCATGGTTGTAATTCCTATGTGTATCTTCCATATTGATGATCTTTGTGTTGATCCTGTTTTGATCTAAATTCTATTAACTCTACAAAATATGAAGGAAAAATTTTTTGTTAGACTAAATAATTTAATAGATTCATGAAAATTATGCACAATTTTGTTCCAATAATGCATCAAAATTCTTTCTTCTGTTTTCTTGTGAAATTAATTGCCCAAATCAATTTTCTGGGTGGTTATCTATACTTCTTTGTGAAATAACCTTCCATGAACCAAACATCAACCCTTAGCCATTTTTCCATCTTTACAGAAGCGTAATCATGTAACCTTCCTTTCCTAAGTTCATCCGAGAAGTCCCAACACTTAGCCATTTTCCCATCTTCGTGGACTCATAGATTCATAATCTTGCATCCTTCTTTTCATAAGTCCATCCAAGAATTCCCAACACTTAGCCATTTTTCCATCTTTGCAGACTTGCAAACTCATAGAATCATAATCTTGTATCCTTATTTTCATAAGTCCGTTTGAGAAGTCCCAACACTTAGCCATTTTTCCAAGATATTACTATAGTTTCGTGGAATTGATAGTTGGTTTTCCACATGGATCCACGTCACATGCCAACTGTCATCCCGTCCAACATGTACCTACCACCATGGTAGCACATGTGTTTCTACCATGTCGGTTGACACATGTCCTCCATGTCATGCCGATGTCATCGTATAGAAAAATACCCAAAATTTTTCGATATCCTTATGTTAGAATTTTTCCAAAGAGACTCAATTATTCACATTACCCATGAAATTTCTCTTAATTTTACTAGCGTAATTTCAACAAATGAATTTTAGACATCCTTTTTATAGCATTCCAACAACCAATTTCCCAACATAGTCTCTAAATTTCACTTCTGCATTCCATTAATTGGCTCATCCATGCTCAATGTTGAAAACTGGGGCTTTGATACCACTTTATATCATACCCAACCACCTACAATGGGTCATGTCATGAAAAAATCTCTCTGTTACCACTCATATACCATTAAATATGTTGATATGTTCTACATATGAACATAGTTAAGAAAAATAATAACAACATACAACAATTATAATTTATACATATAGATAATAAAAATTCCATAATAGAACATCACAATTTATAACATAGCATTTGTACAAATTCATAAATACACTTATATTTAGTGAATTAAACACCGATTGTGTGCAAAAATTCCATGTTCCTCCCATCCATAGACCAGACTACTCATAGTCTTAGCAGTGGGTCACCCCTGAGTTGGGGCTAAACTCTACCTGAGAAAAGGAAGTTATAAGCCAGTCTAAAGTGTGACAAACAATAGCAATTCTCAAACTTAGGTTCCTACCTTAGAAACCAACCTACAATGTCTCTTTCCCCACATGTCTTTCCCCCCCCAGGAAGTGTACCCCTTATGTTCTCAACAATGTCTCAACTACCCCACTTCCTTTCCGAGGCTTCAACAATAAGCTGGACAGGAAGTATTAGAGCTTTGTAGCTGCAACCTAGCCTCTAGAAACCAGCCTACAGTCCCTCATCCCCCACATTCCCATCCCACCCTAGGAAGTGTTGGATTACTGAGAGGAGGGGTGAATCAGTAATAGAGAAATCTAATCCTTTTTAACCAAATAATCCAAGTGTTATGTCAATGTAGAATTATCATCCAATAATGAGCAATGAACAAATGAACAATCATACACCTACACAGTACACTAGTGTTTTATGTGGAAACCCAAAGAGGGAGAAAACTATAGAATGATTTTTCTTATATGTCTTGAAGAATCACATTCATTGGAAGCACCAACTTCCTTTGTTTTCTAGTTGCAACTAGAAGGAGGCTCCAACCCCCTAGTTTCTCAGGCTACAACCTGAAGGAAGCTATAACTCCCCAATTCTTTGGCTACAATGAGAAGGAGGCTACAACCCCCTATTTCCTCCGGCTAAATCCGAAAGGTGGCTACAACCACATGTCCTTGCCCTGTCCTGTCACCCTGAAGTAGAAGTAGAATGATGGAATCACTGTCACACTATCACTATGAGACATACCGCTTTAAACCTATACCAATAAATCTGAACCATGCATCAACCATGCATCAACCTGTACCTCAACCTGTAATCAACCTGTACCATAAACAAGTGCATCAAACATGCACCAAGCTATACCAAACAACCTGTAATCAACCTGTACCATAAAAAAGTGCATCCAACCATGCACCAAGTATGTACCAATCATGTGTCAACTAATCATCAACTATGACTCATCAATATGTACCAACATCGTTTTTATCACCAAAATTTCGTCTCCACATGGCGACAAGAACTCCACACCATCAAAACAACAATGAAGTCATTCATGGCACTGAATTAAGTTCACAGCATTCCAGAAGGGTCAAAAACTATACAAAGTAACCAAAAATTGAAGGGCGCGTTACAACAGTAGGGTGTGCGTGCGTATGCGCAGGACAAAAACGTGTTACGCGCGCATGCACTCTCGACGCATGACTGTCCACACAAAAAACCGCGCATCTGCTAATACGGAACATTAATTGCATAAGTCGGCCTCCCGATCGCCTATGGACTGGCCCCCAAGATGATTTGACTCTCGAATCAGGGTCGGCTCTGCAAATGCGGTGGATTAATGGCCTAAGTGAACCCTAAACAGGTCTGTGTTTACACCGGAAGTTGGTTACATGACCGCCTGGAAAATGGATATAAATAGCCATGAAGACTCACCTTTTTAGCAGAGAATTCGAAGCAAAGTTATGTTGTCCAAATGATTCAGAGCTCAGTCTTTGACAAGCTATCCATCAACGGCCTAACCCAGAGTTCTTTCACCACTCCATTCAGTTCTATTCATTGTGTAAGGAAAGCATTGTGTTGAGGGCCCCGAAGGACCTTCCGCTGGAGGGAGAGGGAACCCCTGTCTCTATCTTCAGCGTGTGCTCTGGTTTCACTATTAGACCAAGCCTGGAACCATTTGATGACCCCTGTGTCTCATGTTTGGTGTTTTTGTTGATTTTCGTAGTTTTATTTGCTTTCAGTTCATGTTAGATCGTAGTTTGTTTTATTTCTGTTAACCCTTGCTACCACAGATGTTTTGTCCTGATGAACCCAACAAGACATGCAAAGTGTTCTCCATTTTGCTCACATGGTGACCGTTTGAATGTGAACAGACTGGCGACTCCACTGGGGAGTTAAGGTATCAAATCCTCTCTCAATCGGGTTCAATTCGCTTTCCTTTTGTTGTTTTTAACTTGCAGGGACTCAAACCGGCTTTCACCGACCTGTTAACCGGCCGATTCACAGCAAAATCGAGAGAACCGATGTTTTTTCTCAAACGCACGGGTATTCCACCCCACAGACGCGTGCATGCGCTCTGGCTTTTTGATACAGTCCGCGCGCACACACGCACCTGTCCATGCTAACAGCCGCGCATTTGACTAAAATTTTTTTCATTGTAAAGGTTTTGGATGTGATTTTCCTTTTCAACACTGATGTAAGGCATGCTCTAAACATTGCACCACTTAGACCCCTCAACTTATAAAGGGGATAGTCGAACATAGGCACTTAGGAGGATTAAAATCATTTTTCCCTTATTTTTCTTTCTGCCATGTGGATGGCTTGTTTTGATTCATAATCTAAGTGGAACATCAAAATTGTAATCACATCTAAACTCACATTCGGGACTAGAAGTTGCAAGTAACAATATTGAGTATGCTCTTCTCTCGTGCCCTCAGGTGATCTTGAGAATCAGAAATAGATTGCGAAAACGATCTCATCTCCCTTAAAATTTCAAAACTTTTAGGAGAGGACAACGACTCTTTTGAGACCCCTCTTAGTTTCATTTTTTGCAAACACATTCCTGTAACGGGCCCATACATGCCCACATGTCAAACAAAGCTAGAATAGTGTTTGAATTTCTGTTTTCTTAGATCAGAAAACTAGGAGAGTTTAAAGATTTGTAACGGGCCCACACATGCCCACATGTTCAATCTAGGATAGTTTCCTAATTTTTCTAGATTAACTCACACATAGGGAGT
>JASDQU010435464.1:42804-56951 GCA_032191745.1 Picea mariana | reverse complement strand
CATGAACATCTCATACATCCTGTCACAGCATATAGGAAACATAGACATCATCATCATAAAATACAAAAACACATGTACCACATTTGGATCTCAAAAAATATGTATACTCATATATATATCGCATCCGAATGTTTACAACAAAAAATACATCGGCCCACCGGCCCGTGCCGCATCTCGGTACAAAAAATTGGCTCACCAGCTTATAGAACCAAAAAGGTATACAAAAATACATCATATAATCAGGGGGCCTCTAGGGCACCCCCATCTGCCCCTCCCTCAGGAGGCGGTGGTGGCCCACCCCCCACCTGCCCCAGGCGGTAGTGGTGGAACATCCACAGGATCACCCTGCCCAGGCGGCAGGCGTCCACTCGTCATTGCAGCGAGCACAGCTGCTCGTCGCATGATTGGCCACCATGGTGGCGGTAAACCGATGCACTGCTCCAGGAAATCCTCATCCTGGATGCAAATCCACATGCCCTTAGGCATGTATCGAAGAACCATCTCAAACCGACGGACTAAATCATCGTCATCTACTCCGGCTTCCGCCAGAGGAGCATGAGATGGCCCTGCACCAGGGTCATCAAAGTGGCACCTCTGCGATGGTCTCTCGGGATCTGCTGGTCCCCCAACAGCCTCATCCCTCAAATGCCTCCCTCCACACAGCGGTCTCTCCTGCTCTCGCTGCGCTGGCGCTCGGTACACATCCACCTCACACCCACGAGGTACCAAATCTGCACATGCACCAAACAAGCAACAACAGATGGTATCAGTGTCTATACATCAAATATATGCACTAGTATATCATAAATCAAAAATTACAAATACGCAACATACCTATGTTTTCCCAGACCTCCCTAGGAGGCAATACCATATCTGGGTCCCCCCGGAAGTCCACCCTAGCATAGGGGAACTGAAGTATAAACTGCGGCATCTGCCGCCATATCTGAGATGCCTCCTCCGTGAAATAGTGTCCACCTTCGCCACCGCCGTGGCGAACCAAAATATGTGCCCACCGCCTCATACGCGGCTCTCGTACCGCTGGTGCCTCCAGTAGCACCCTCGGGTGCAGCATCGACACCCTCTCCAAGAAAAAGGCCACCAGAATGGAGCCAAATGCAAACTCCCTGGTGCCTGTGGACCGACAGCGGTCCAGCTGCACGATCATCCGCGCATGAAGATCCAAACCCCAGGTGAACTACTCACGGCCCACCACCACCCTCTCCATCAAAATCAACTCCCCACCACTAATCCAATGGGGTGCTGTGGACCCATATATCCACACTATCATCGCTGCTACGCACTCATGTAGCAGGGCATCTATCGTGCTGNGGCCCACCACCACCCTCTCCATCAAAATCAACTCCCCACCACTAATCCAATGGGGTGTTGTGGACCCATATATCCACACTATCATCGCTGCTACGCACTCATGTAGCAGGGCATCTATCGTGCTGATGCGCACTGACGATCCCATCATATAACGCTCGCCTGAGCAGTATCGCACGGCGACCTCCTGCAAAGGAGTATCTCTCGGCAGTACAGTATCTGTCGGCAATGGTGTTCCCCGGAAGGGGAGCCCAGTCAAGAAATACACGTCCTCCATCGCAGTGAAGGCAACCTGCTCTCCTCACACGAGGAAGCAGTGCTGATCTGGGCTCCACATCTCAATCAAAAACTTGATCAAGTACTCTTGGGCCCGTAATAAAGGGCACTCGAAGAAATTTAGCAACCCACTGGCTGCTAAAGAAGCTCGAACTGTAGGCCTTTCATGGCCCATAGCCACTCGCAGCGGCTCCCAGTCCTGCTCACGCCATCGCACCTGCATGGTCACTAATCATTGCCTGCACACAACCCAGATTCCTATATTAGCTTACGCACTCATCCAAAACATCAAAGTAAGCTAGTTTTTCACCCAGAAACCTTGCCTCAGAGGCGCACTTTTACCACCCACAGGCGCGTGCACATGCGCACCTGTTCACTATATAGGCGCGCATGAGCGCGCGCCTATTTTTCCCACAGGTGCGCTCATGAGTGCACCTGTTTACAATACAGGCGTGCTCTAGAGCGCGCCTGTCATACCCACATGCGCGCTCAAGAGCGCGCCTGTCATACCCATAGGCGCGCTCTTGAGCGTGCCTGTTCACCCTACAGGCGTGCACACATGTGCGCATATTCAGTGAACAGGTGCACACGAATGCTGCCTTCCACTGAATCGCCCGTGCATGTGGGCCCACCCTCTACCCAAAACCCCCTAAAAAACCCGTACGACCCCCCGTACCTACCCTGCCCAAAAATTTGAAACCTATAACTATGCAGGATGTTCAGACCACTAACCTGAGACTCGCACGCCAGGAAACAGATGCCTCGTGCTCTCGGAATCGCTCAATCTCCTTTGAATCTGCTCTGGAATCACTGTAGCAACAGGTACAAATGAGGTGGAAATGTGGGCCCTATAGCTATATATAGGTTTTTTTCCAAACTTCCACTCACCATTCCGGGAGCCCACGACGTCCATTTTTTGAACCGTCTTCAGCCACGGGATCAGTGTCCCGCTGCCTACCTCATGGCTGTCCCTGGGACACTTTTCATCCTGAGCCCCTGGGGCACCCTTTTTTCATATCACGATCAGGTACGCACACGCATAGTCATATTTTTCAAATACAAGCTCATAACTTTGATACAATTCAGATATTGTTCACTTTGGGTATTTGGTTGTGATGTGTGCAGGTACTTGCTCATCGGTCATCGATATCATCCCTTCAGGTATATATTCAACACTGGCATGTAGTCTCTCCCGCTGTACTGCATTTACATTTCCAGTCACACCCTCTGATATTAACCTTTAGGATCCTCATTCCTGGCTCTGCAGTACCCAAACCTCCACTTGCATCTGCGGTACTGCAATCCGGTAGCATTCTCACCCACATGAGTTGTCCCATTCATAGCACCTTTTTTCCCTTTTGACACTCATGCTGTTTTTCATTACCCTTTTAGGGATGGGAGTCCCGGTAGTCTTACATCATGTTGCGAATTAACCACATACTTCTTCTCCTCATTTTTCTAGCTTCCCATATGGACTCCCAAATCATCACTTTTTGGTTACGTTCTGTTTTATCTGCACCTCCGCAGGATCACGAACCCACCATTTCATCCACCATCAGTTTGCCCATCTGCGAACCTATCTTCATTTCACCTACCTCATACAGAAACTCACCAATGGGGCCCCCACCCTTCATCAGTTTTTCATGACAATTCTGCCCTTCCTGGGGCACACATTTCACACTGGGGCACCCGTTTCTATATTTGTACATTTTTTCCCCAAATTATTTATTATTTATTATTTATTGTACAAACACCTTTACCTTTAGTCATTACATTCTTTGTCGTCACCGTTGGCGACTTGCTTTTTTTTGGCCACCCACAACCCATGTCACCCTTGGATTGGAGAAGTACTTATCATTTACCCTTGCCGACATCGTCCATATCTTCAGAGTACCCCACAGGTCAGTTACCTCTACCCTCTGAATTTGTTCACCTTGTCCCGCCTCTGGCACAACTTAGCTTCGGTCTTGTCGTCCCTCTGACACTCGACCTTGTTACACGGTTGCGGCCACTGTTTCTCTCGTATATCCTCCAACCAAGGGTAGTCTTGAGTCATCCCACTTCTTGACTTCATCCATGTACCTCTGCCACTTCATCACCTCAGTAGATTCCACGAAGTACCCTTTTGCTTCTGGGAGTCGCGTCCCCATTTTGTCGACATCAACACACTTTTCCAGAAGGGAGACAGTATCTTGATTCTCATTCTCTATTAATGAGAGATCTCAGACGGCACAGGGGGAAACAACATTTATCCCTGTTGTCGTTGGCCCCCATAACATTCGACGCCAACACTCTCTCATGTTATGGTGGGTCTTACTTTGAGACTATTGCAGTTCTTTTTGTCATTTGCTGAAGCCCTCTAAACTTGGTAGGGCCATCAATGCCCACATCATCATCGTTGCTTATTACAGTGATCATTGCCTATTATTAAGAGTATGTTCTGTTGCAGAATTGTCTTCTGCCTTTATCATTTACCGCCCCTGAGGGTGATGCAGTTGTCTACACCAACACTTCCGTCATCTTTTTTTAGAGTTACATCACACGAGCATGGGGCATGCCCGCCTCGTTTGTACACAGTTGTATATTTTTTTTTCATGCACGTCTCTCAGAAGGTCGAGATACCGGTTCCTTTTTCCTCCAACGGATCGCTCTGAAGGGTCCCACTATTGCTTTCCCTTACAACAACATTCTCAGTAGAAGAAACATTGATGGATTTCGGCTATACGTATGCTCCTAACCTCATCCATCAGGGGGCATCTATTATCACCGAAATTTCATCTGCACATGGCGACAAGAACTCCACACCATCAAAACAACAATGAAGTCATTCATGGCACTGAATTAAGTTCACAACATTCCAGAAGGGTCAAAAACTATACAAAGTAACCAAAAATTGAAGGGCGTGTTACAGTAGTAGGGTGCGCGCGTATGCGCAGGACAAAAACGTGTTACGCGCGCATGCGCGCCCGACGCGCGACTGTCCACACAAAAAGTCGCGCATTTGCTGATACGGCACATTAATTGCATAAGTCGGCCTCCCGACCGCCTATGGATCGGCCCCCAAGATGATTTGACTCTCGAATTAGGGTTAGCCTTGCAAATGCGGCGAATTAATGGCCTAAGCGAACCCTAAATAGGTCCGTGTTTACACCGGAAGTTGGTTACATGACCGCCTGGAAAATGGCTATAAATAGCCGTGAAGACTCACCATTTTAGCAGAGAATTTGAAGCAAAGTTACGTTGTCCAGATGATTCAGAGCTCAGTCTTTGACAAGCTATCCATCAGCGGCCTAACCCAGAGTTCTTTCACCACTCCGTTCAGTTCTATTCATTGTGTAAGGAAAGCATTGTGTTGAGGGCCCCGAAGGACCTTCCGCTAGAGGGAGAGGGAACCCCTGTCTCTGTCTTCAGCGTGTGCTCTGGTTTTACTAATAGACCAAGCCTGGAACCATTTGATGACCCCTGTGTCCCATGTTTGGTGTTTTTGTTGATTTTCGTAGTTTTATTTGCTTTCAGTTCATGTTAGATCGTAGTTTGTTTTATTTCTGTTAACCCTTGCTGCCAAAGATGTTATGTCCTGATGAACCCAATAGGACATGCAGAGTGTTCTCCATTTTGATCACATGGTGACCGTTTGAACGCGAACAATCGTCAACTATACACCTCATATATGTGCCAACTCATCAACTACTTGTCTCAACCATGTACTCAACATGTACCTCAACCAAAATCCCTCATCAATTTCATCATCCAAATCTAATATGTAGCTCTGTAATAGACCTGGTGTATATGATCACATTCCTACAAACCTTCCTTAACTTTAACAATAAGAGACTATCATTTTCATCAAACTTTTCTTTAGTCTCACATGCCTAGTTTTGGATTAGTCAACACCCTAACTTGAAGTAATCATAACTTTGAACCTGTAATGTATAAAGATCTAAAACTAATACACACTATTATTCAGTGTGTTTTATGCAATTCATCCAGGTGTCACTACTTGGAACCTCTCAGAAAAGGAGTTATAGAAAAAATGGCATACCTTGTTGAATTATGGCTTAATCTAGAGAGCGACCTTGTAGAGGGTGCCCTGTATAAAATGTTATTTGAATTGATCTGAAACTATTACAAAGAATACTACAGATTGTACCCTAACCAACAAATTTTTTATCACTGAATTTGGATATGTTATGAAGAATTTATGACGTTTTTACCTGAAACACCTATTTCTGACTAGTTTCAGGACTAACCACAAACCCTATTTTCCACGGAGTGTAACTCCCAAAATAAAATGACCCACAAGATAAAAAATTTACCATAGATACTTGGGTATGTTTTCTCAATTTCATATCAATTTCACATTCTGAATCATTATAGAAAAAAAATTATAGTGAAAATGGCCAAATGACCTATAAATAGCATACCTTAGAAAACGCCATCAAAATAATTTATCCTTCCTTGCATTTCGGCCTTCTTTTCTTCACCTTCCCTCAGAAATTCAGCTTAGATATCCTTGGTTACCTCATAAAACTATAGACATTCAATATTATCAAGTGTTATTAAAATGAGAGAGCCTTGCCTCTTATTTATACTCTCCAAGTAGCTTCCTTAAAAACATCTTCTAGGTCACTTGGCCCACTTTCCTTATTTTAGGGTTAACCCACTTCTAATTTCTCCATTAAATTTATTATTGAAATAATTTATTTTTTATTCACTTTGAATTATAATATGCTCATCACTTCACTTTATTATTTACCTTTTAAAATCTCTTAAACCACTTTGACTACTTTGACCTTTTGGGGCTTTTAGATGACATATGAGGGTCCTCCAAATTCGTAAGGCCATAACTCTCAAACCGTGAGGAGTTATGTGACATTCCACATACCACCAGAAATGGAATGACATGTACTATCCATATAAAATAGTATTACCTTCAAATATATAAAAAAATATACCATTATCCATCAAACAAACTTGGGTCCATTACTCGAACTTCTGTTCTCCAACTTCACATGGTCATAACTCTCTAACCGTGAGGAGTTATGTGATGATCTACATACCATCGGAAATGGAATGACAAGAAATATCGATATAGGATAGTTTCCCTAACAAATTCACTGTCCTTTATCTCATTATTCCACAATTAATCATGGGTTCTCTTACTCCACAGAATGTCTTCCTGTGAGGGATTTCAGCATAAGGGGACCACTTTGGAGTTCATCCATATTTACTTCTTATCAACCATGAAAAAACAATAATGAGTCATATTTAAATAAAACAATATTGGGTCCATTACCCAAACCTTTGTGCTATGGGGATTTCTTCAAGGGTTGACATCAATGAAAACCAACCTTAATCAACAATCTCCCCCTTTGGCATTGATGGAAACACTTTGATGCAATACTGATATCATATCACTCATGCTCCCCCTGGAACCATGCCTCTATACTCTGTATCTGATAAATCTGCCTCTATCCTCTGCATCTGATAAGTCTCTCCCCCTTTATCATCAATGGAAAAGGTATCTTTCCATCCGAGGCTACTCCCCCAGACTGAACTATCCTCTTATGGTGCTTCCTCGTGTACATCTAAGACATATAAGATACGTATTCAAAAAGAATTCAAAAAGCATTCATTTTGGAGTATAAATAACTCCAAGTCTTTGGCAAAGATAGTCAAGTGCTTCCCGTGGAAGTGGTTTTGTAAAGATGTCTACCACTTGTCCTTTTGTTCCCACATACTCAACTCTGGTGTTCTTTTCTACAGCCTTTTCCCGTAGAAAGTGATACTTGATTGGAATGTTCTTTGTCTTGGAGTGCATCATCGGGTTTTTTGATATACTGATGGCACTTGTATTATCACAATATATTGGAATGGGATCATCATACTCAACCTATATGTCTCTCAAAGTTTGTTTAAACCAAAGAACTTATGTACAACATGATGTTGTTGCAATATACTCTACCTCGACTGTAGATAGAGATAATGATGATTGTTTCTTGCTTAGCCATGGTACCAAACACTCACCTAAGTAGAACGTTGCTGCACTGGTGCTTCGTCGGTCATCAATACAACCTACCCAATCTGCATCTGTGTAGGCAATAAGTGAAAAATCTTTTCCTTTTGGATACCATAATCCAAATTCTTCTGTTCATTTGAGATATCTAAAGATCCTCTTTATTTCTAGTACATGTGATTCCTTTGGTGTTGCTTGAAATCATGCCACCTATACAACTGCTTGCATTACATCTAGTCTGGATGCTGTCAAATACAGTAGGCTCCCAATCATTGACCTGTATTTCCTCTGATCAGTAGACTTCGAATCATCATGTTTTCTCAACTTACAACTGGTTTGCATGGGAGTGATAACTGGTTTGCAATCTTACATTCCGAACCTCTTTAGTATTTCTATGATATACTTGGTTTGAGAAATAAAATTTCCTTGGTTTCTTTGATGTATCTAAAGTCCCAGAAAGAAGGATAGTTCTCCAAGTAATGGCATTTCAAATTCATTTTGCAAATTTTTGGCTTAACCTGTCATCATCACTACCAAAAATAATGTCATCAACATAAACTTCAATTAATAAAATATTACCTTGACTTACTTTGATGTAGAGGTTGTTGTATGCACTTCCTTTTTTGAACCCTTCCTACTGCAAATACTTATCCAGTCTCGAGTACCATGATCTAGGAGCCTATTTTATACCATACAAGGCCTTATTTAATTTACACACATAGT
Source organism: Picea mariana (assembly GCA_032191745.1). Lineage (NCBI taxonomy): Eukaryota > Viridiplantae > Streptophyta > Pinopsida > Pinales > Pinaceae > Picea > Picea mariana. Next base: position 48,610 of record JASDQU010435464.1, on the reverse strand, counting down.
TTGTGTTCTCTGACAACCGAAATCCTTCTAGTTGTTCAATGTAGACTTCTTCTTCAAGTTCCCCATTCAGAAAAGTTGATTTTACATCCAATTGATATAATTTAACATTCTTGGAGCATGCATAAGCTAAAAGCAAATGGATTTCTTCCATTCTAGCAACTAGGGAAAATGTCTCTTCAAATTTAATTCCTTCAATCTATGCATATCCTTTACATACCAATCTAGCTTTGTTCCTTGTAACTTATCCATATTCATTCAATTTATTCCTGAAAACCCATTTTGTGCCGATCACATTCTTATTCTTGGTCTTGGAACCAATTACCAAGTGTCATTTTTCTCTATTTGATCCAATTATTCATCCATGGCCTTATTCCAAAATTCATCCTTGTTGGCTTCTTCAAAACAGTTTGGTTCAATTGTAGATAAGAGTGCTAGGTGTGTTTGTTCTGGTGAATGGATTTTTCTTCTAGTCTCAACTCTTGCATCTTTGTTTCCAATAATTTGATCTGAAAGATGATTCTTCTGTACTTGTTTGCTAGGTGTCTTTGGAGATACTTGTTGAACTTGCTCTTCTACTTCTATCGGATCCTCTTCATCTTCATCTTCCTCTTCTACTTCTTTTTCATCTTCTTCTTCGAAAAGTTGTTCCATTGATTTGTTTTCTTCTTCCTTTGATTTTGGTCTACCTATTTCATCAATTGTTATGTTGATTCTTTCCACAACTTTGTTTAATCTTAGATTGTAACACTTGTATGATTTCCTTGTACTTGAGTAACCAACAAGTATTCCTTTTTCCACATGAGAGTCAAACTTTCCCATTCCGCCATCTTCTCTTTTGATATAGCATTTGCTTCCAAAAACTCTAAAGTGTTTTACATTTGTTGGTCTTCCTTTCCATAGCTCATAGGGAGTTTTGTCAATGTTGTTTCTGAGCATTACTCTGTTTTGAATGTGAACTACTGTATGCATTTCCCATGTCCAAAATATATCTGTCAATTCAAAATCCATTAGCATTGTTCAAGCCATTTTCTGTGTAATTATAATCCATTATGTTAATGTTCTTTTTTCTTTGAACCACTCTCTAAACCAATTTATGAATCCATTCTCTCGTCCACTATCATATATCTGTCCATAACTGCTAAGTGTTATTATGAATCCATCTCTGTCCATACTGTCCAATACTCTACTTGCACAATTGTCCATAATGCTGACCCATTTATCACTATACTATCATGAAGTCTTGATTAATCTATAAAACTGTACTTTTGCTAACTGATTTCTTTGAATCCGTCTTCTCAAATTCTGCAAGCTGCTCAAAGGATGGTTCTTTGGTTTGTCAAAGATATCGCATAGACTCCCCCTGTCTAATATTCATATTACTTGGGAGTCTCTAGGTTGGATGGCTCAGAATAATTCTTTCTCTGATGTGTATTCATCATCATATTCATTGGTAAATTCATTATCTCTCTGAGCTATGACTTCTTTCTTTCTATTTATGGATTCATCTTTCACTACAATGCCTGAAAGTACAATCTCTTGAACCTGTTCCTCATTTACATGTCCTTCCTTTCTTTCAGTTATTTTACAAACCTTTCTGTAAATGACATCTTTCCTTTTCTTTTTAGAATTTTCTTCATCTCATTTTATTGCCAATCTTGCGATCTCTTGTACCTAGTTTTTGTTCACATGTTCTTCCTATTTTCTTATCCATACTTTCTTATATCTGATATCAGTATTATCTTTCATGGAAGTATCGGTCATGATTCTACAATCACTGGCTATGTGTCCATAATTATGACATTTGTAACACTCAATGTTATGTGCAACCACATAGGCACTTCTTGCTTTAACATTTCTTTTATAATCCCTGCAATCTGCAACCTTATGTCCAAAGTTAGTACAATGAAAACAATTACCATAAAATAAATTTGCATACCTGGGAGTGAATGATCTTCTTTGTGGCGTAGTCTTTTTAAATTTTTTATTTGACTGATCATGATCATTATTGAATCTTATTTGTGGCTTGAACATGGATGGTCTTCTTGAAGATGTATCTTCAATAGTTTTCTTAGATTCTGGTTGAACATGATTCCTTCCTTTGAGTACTTCTACATAACTCTTTCTATTTTCTTCATTCTTCTTTTCTAGCAATGCAGAGTGCTTCTCTTCATTCTCTACAACTGATGTGGTTGTTTCTGTCTCTTCAACGTTATTGTTGATCTTGACGATTTTGACTCTTAGTGTGACAACTTCTTCTTCAAGATTCTCAACCTCTTCTTATTTCTTCATTATCCGAGACTTCATGAACTCTTTTGTTCTCTTTGATTCTTCAAGTTGGATTTTTGATGTAATTATTTTTTCTTCTAGTCTTCTCTCTTCTTGACCAAACTCTTCCTCAAGTTGGTTTAAGTCATTGGTTCTTTCCTTGAGATGATCCATCAGTATCTTTTCTCTCTTTTCCGCTTCTTCCTTTTGTGCTGCTATGTTTGCTTCTAAACATTTATTTTGATATTCTAGAGTTTCTTTAATTCTTTTGACCTCTTCTAGTTGAGCTCTTAAATTCTTGATGACCTGCTGAAATTTTTCGGAACCTTGAACACTTTCCTTTTGCTTCATCAATTCTTTCTTGGATGACTTGTTTTCTTCTCTTTCTTTCCTTAGTTATTTAATTGCAGTGATCAATTTTTATCTGTAATCAACTTCTGCTTCTTCATACTCTCCCTCTTTTGAATCTGTCTGACATGATGAGCATATTTCTTCTTGTTTTGTATCTGCATCTTCTTTGGCATTTTCTGAATCTGCAATGGGTGAAGAATATATGTCATGTAACTTATCCCAAAGTACTTTGGATGATAAACATTTACCAACCTTTTCTCTTACCGGATTAGGTAATCCTTCCCAGATGGAATCCATTTCTATTTTGTTATTCTTCTTCAATTCCTTCTTGGCTGTAGTCTTTTCCCTTTTTGAACTATCATATCCTGTAACAACTAATAGCCAAATATAATGTCCCTGTGCTTGTAAAAATACCTCTGTTCTTCTGCTCCACATCTCATACTTAAAACCATTTTGACCATTAAACATTGGTACTCCATTCTTAGAATAATCCATGATCCCCTTCCAGTGCTTAAATTGTTTCCTAAAGGAACCTCACTCTAATACCAATTGTTGGATTACTGAGAGGGGGGATGAATCAGTAATAGAGAAATCTAATACTTTTTAACTAAATAATCCAAGTGTTATTTCAATTTAAAATTATCATCCAATAATGAGCAATGAAAAAATTAACAATCATACACATACACATTACACCAGTGTTTTACGTGGAAAACCAAAGCGGGATAAAACCACAGAATGCTTTTTCTTATATGTCTTGAAGAATTACATTCATTGGAAGAACAAACTTCCTTTTTTTTCCAGCTACAACTGGAAGGAGGCTCCAACCCCTTAGTTTCTCAGGCTATAACCTAAAGGAAGCTCTAACTCCCCAATTCTTTGGCTAAAACCAGAAGGAGGCTACAACCCCCTATGTTCTTCAGATACGACCAGAAGGTGGCTACAACTACTTGTCCTTGCCCCGTCCTGCCTCCCTGAAGTAGAAGCATAATGATGGAACCATTATCATACAATCATTGTGATATATACCTCTTTAAACCCGTACCAATAAATATGAACCATGCATCAACCATGCATCAACCTGTACCTCAACCTGTAATCAACCTGTAACATAAACAAGTGCATCAACCATGCACCAACCTGTACCAAACAATCTGTAATCAACCTATACCATAAAAAAGTTCATCCAACCATGCACCAAGTATGTACCAATTATGTGTCAACTACTCATCAACTATGACTCATCAACATGTGCCAACTCATCAACTACTTGTCTCAACCATGTACTCAACATGTACCTCAACCAAAATCCCTCATCAATTTCATCCTCCAAATCTGATTTGTAGATTTGTAATAGACCTGGTGTATATTATCACATTCTTGCAAACCTTCCTTAAATTTAACAACAAGAGACTAGCATTTTCATCAAACTTTTCTTTAGTCTCACATGCCTAGTTTTGGATTAGTCAACAACCCTAACTTGAAGTAATCATAACCTTGAACCTGTAATGTATAAATATATGAAACTGATACATAATGTTATTCAGTTTGTTTTATGGAATTCCTCTAGGTTTCACTACTTGGAACCTCTCAAAAAAGTATTTATAGCAAAAATGGCATACCTTGCTGAATTATGGCTTATTCTAGAGAGCGACCTTGTAGAGCATGCCACGCACAAAATATTATTTGAATTTATATGAAACTGTTACAAAACATACTAAAGACTATACCCTAACCAACACATTTTTTTCTCACTGAATTTGGATCTTTTATGAAGATGTTATGACGTTTTGACCCAGAACACCTTTTTTTGACTAGTTTCAAGACTAGCCACAAACCCTATTTTCCACGAAGTGTAACTCCCAAAATACAACGAACCACAAGCTAAATTTTTTACCATAGATACTTGGGTATGTTTTCTCAATGGATCAACAATTTCACGTTCTGATTCATTATATAAAAAATTTTATGGAGAAAATGGTGAGATGACCTGTAAATAACATACCTTAGAAAGCACCATCAAAAGAATTTATCCTTCCTTGCATTTCAACCTTATTTTCTTCACCTTCCCTCAAAAATTTGGCTTATATATCCTTGGTTACCTCAGACACATGTAGATATTCAATATGATCAAGTGTTATTAAAATGAGAGAGCCTTGCCTCTTATTTATACTCTCCAAGTAGCTTCCTTAAAAACATCTTGTAGGTCACTTGGCCCACTTTCCTTATTTTAGGGTTAACCCACTTCTAATTTCTCCATTAAATTTATTATTGAAATAATTTATTTTGTATTCACTTTGAATTATAATACACTCATCACTTCACTTTATTATTTACCTTTTAAAATCTCTTAAACCACTTTCACTACTTTGACCTTTTGTGCCTTCTAGATGACATATGAGGGTCCTCCAAATTCGTAAGGCCATAACTCTCAAACCGTGAGGAGTTATGTGACATTCCACATACCACCAGAAATGGAATGAAATGTATTATCCATATAGAATATTTTTACCTTGAAATATAGAAAAAATCGTATCGTTATCCATCAAACAAACTTGGGTCCATTACCCAAAGTTGGGTTTTCCAGCTTCACATGGTCATAACTCTCTAACCGTGAGGAGTTATGTGACGTTCTACATACCAATGGAAATGGCATGACAAGAAATATCAATATAGGATAGTTTCCCTAACAAAATCACTGTCCTTCATCTCATTATTCCACAATTAAGAATGGGTTCTCTTACTCCGCAAAGTGTCTTCCTGTGAGGGATTTCACCATAAGGGGACCACTTTAGAGTTCATCCATATTTACTTCTTATCAACCATGAAAAAACAATAATGAGTCATATTTACATCAAAAAATCTTGGGTCCATTACCCAAACCTTTGTGCTACAAGGCTTTCTTCAAGGGTTGACATCAATGACAACCAACCTTAATCAATAGGAAGTGTGCCCCTTCTCTACTCAACAATATCTCGACTAACTCGCTTCCCTTTCAAAGCTTCAGAAATAGGCCGGATAGGGAGTCTAAGAGCCTTGTAGTCGTAGCTTGGCACCTTGGGATTTAATTCCTAGCAGTTCTCTCACTTCCAGTGAATTTTCACAGACCTGACCAGCTGCTTCTTTCACACAACAAATCTCTTATCTGGATAGAAATGCCTATGGGCTTGACATCTCTCTTATTCAACCA
>JASDQU010435464.1:19579-42560 GCA_032191745.1 Picea mariana | reverse complement strand
ATATATATATATATATATATATATATATATATGAATGTGTCCTTTAAGACACATTGCACCTAAGAGATTCCCTTTTCCCACTTGTAATTCGTTCCCTTTCCCCAAAAACTTAGGATAACATAAAGTTATATCCATACTTTAGACTTTAGGAATGATAGCATAATATTCCTTTGGGATTAATCCCTCAAGCTTAGCCCCTTATTAGACTCTTATCCCCCTTTCCCATCCTAGTGGAGTTTATCCTCCCATCTCTTTTGTGTGGAAGGTTAGCAACAGTGATGTACTTTATTAAAATATGAGTGTTTACATATTACAATAATAGGCATGTTGGCCTTTTATCCAATGTAGTCTCTACAGCCTAATAGACACATAAGTAATATTCCCTATAATATTCTGGCTCACTAGACTATAAAACATATGTACAATTGGGGTTTGGCCTAGGGGTATTACATAATATATAAATTCTAGCAAGGATTGTTCAAAGGATTTGGGAAAAATCTAAAAATTAGTACAATGTATCACCCAGAGTCAAATGGGAAAACAAAGAGGACAAATAGGATAATTGAAGACATGCTCAGGATGTATGTGATGGACCAACCATCAAAATGGGAAGACTATATACACTTAGTGGAGTTTTCTTATAGTAATTGTAATACTGAGCCTGAACCCATATTGTAAATATATTGTACATATGATACCTAGGCTGGTGAGCCAGTATGTTTGGGAAAGAGATCTTGTAAATATGATCAAAGTCCAAAGATACTATATTGTAAATTGTACATATGCACTAGTTAATAAAAAATAACACCATGGATGAAAACCAAGGGACGAAAAGAGTATGGGAGGATAAGACTCCACGAGAGGGAAAGGTGGATAAGGGCTAGGTAAAGAGAGCTTAATCCAAGGAGGATAAACCAAATATAATATAATAATTCCCTAAGCATTTATATTATTATATTATATAATAATATAATATAAAAGGGCACGTACATATTTAAAGGGGGAATTAGTTTAATTCTCCATCCCATTCATTCCATTCTTACCATGCTAACTACATGAGTTGCTTGGGGAAGATGGTGACCCTTAGTATGAAGTTTACCCATGGATCCTAGGTGGATCTGGGTGTGTTTACACTTCAACTTCAGTTTCCCTGGAGAAGGCTAGAGACTGGAGGGAGAAGTGTGGGGTAGGTTCCTTGGTGTGAGGCTTGGAGGGTACCTAGAGACCTCTGAGGGAAGTTGTAACTCCTAGAGACACATTTCTCTAGGAAGTTGTAAGAATTCCTATCTAGCATGTGTTGGAGCCAGGGAAGGGTAGTGGTGTAGCCCGAGGGATCGTGGTGCAGAGAAGGGGACACACTACCTTGGGTTGTGTAGGATGATGGGGAATGAGAGATTGTAGGTTGGAGTGTTGCTGAGGTTCGGTACCTCGGCATAGAAATTGTTGGTACTGAACATGGACCATAATTGGCTTAGGAATCCTTTTCCCTTGGTGGAATAATAGCACCATCTTGGGGGTGAATTACTGCTGAGAGATTATGAGCAGTGTGGTCTATGGTTGTGAGGAGCATATGAGGTATGTAGCTAGTCGATGTTTTCATAAAGATACGTGCCATGTTTATATGTTATTTGATATTATTACATTAAGCATTGATGTGTTAATTGTTGAATGCTTATATAATCTCTATGTATTTTTACATTCCTAAATTGTTGTTGTTTTATGCATAATTCTGCATGTATAATTGTATGATGGAGCAAGTGTTATGATATGGTAATAGGGGTTGGTTGTGCTTATGTTGAATTGGAGGGAAATTATGAAATTTCTATGTACCCCACCATCCCTGCAGGCGCCGAGGTGGTTAGGTACACTACAAAGTGGTATCAGAGCCACGGGTTAAAATATTGGACCTATATGGGCCAAAAACAGAGTGCAAAAGTGAAATTGTTAGCAGGTATGTGAACTGTTTGACAAAAATTCCTCAAAGGAAACATGAAATTTGAATTTCCTTGAACAAATAATATTAACCACAATGCATGTAGAGACATAAGAGTAGCAGATCAAGTCCATGCCCACGTGCTCATACATGAATTTAGCTATAAGGCATATAACCATATAATTTTACATTTCCCTTTATATTCAAGGCATGTGCCAAGCTATCTATTCTTCGAGAAAGGTAGAAGACTCATACCCTTATGGTCAAAAGTGGTTTTGAATCAAAAACACGTAGGTAATCAAGTAGTGACAATGTCTACCAAATGTGGGAATTTGGAGTTGCACATCAACAGTTTGACAGAATGATGGAGCAAGACTGTGTACATGGAATGAGATGATCACAGGATATTTGAAGAATGGTTTTTCTGAGGTTGATGTGCAATGTTTAAGGAAAATGAAACCCCTTTGTTGATATGCATGCAAAATGTGCAAGTATAGAGTATTCTTGCCACATGTTTGAAAAAATGTCAAAACCAAATGTTTTAATTTGAACTACCATGATTAGTGGGGATGTGAAGCATGGTGAATGGGAGGAATCTCTTGCACTCTTATATAAAATTTGATTGGAAGGTATCCAACCTGATAATTTTACTTTTGCTTATGTTCTTAAAGCTTGCATTGGTTTATCAACATTGGGGTGGGGTAGGGAGATACATTGTTACATCGTTGCAAATGAATTCAACTCAGATATTTATGTGGAAAACACTCTTATTGATATGTATTCAAAGAGCCTGAATCTAGAGGATGCAATCAAAGTGTTTGAAAAAATGTATCAAAGAGATGTGGTGTCATGGAATATCCTTCTTGCATGCTATACCCAGTTAGGGAATGTCGATGAAGCTACAAAACTATATAATCAAATGCAAGTGGCATGTCCAAAGCCAAATGTTGTATCATATAATACAATTATTGTAGCGTGTGCTCATGATGGGTACAATAGTCAATTTCCTTGTAAATGAATTCACTTATATTACAACCAGGATCTAGTATATTCACCTACAAACAAAGCTCCTCAAGTGGAGTTTGTTTAATTTTAGGGACCTAATAGTCAGGAAAAGTTGTGACACAGACTTTGGAGAAGTGATGATAACAAGTTCCTAGTTGGAAATGACCAACACATCCTTCTCGCTACTTAGCACTTGCCTTAGATATCCAAGTTGTCTAAAGCATGGAGACAATACTATAAGGGTCATAAATTTTCTCTTTATGCGCTCATTATCAATAAAAAAAAGTGACATCATCAATAGTTATTGCAGTTTCAATAATATTTGTGGAGAGGAAAATATTACAAACACCGGGTGGTGGACATTTGAACACTTTTTTCTTCTCGGTAGAGGGAACCATGGAGTGAAGAGGTGGTTATATAATTTGAATTATCTCTAAATATAGGAGAATCTTGTAAGCAATCTATACAATGAGAAATTTCCTCCCATCCTGGTACAACTCCTTGCTTAGATTCAGAATTGGCCATATTAGGGCTCTTGCATATTTTTTTAACAAATTTTCAATAAGTTTAACATCAACCTAATCCATATGAATAGTGACCATATTGCTACTAAGAAATTTTTCTTCTTTAGTTGTTGACTGCAACTGCAATTGTGCTTCTTCAATTACTAACTACACCTGCAATTGGGCCTTCTCTCTAATTTATTTCATGATAATCTCTACATATTCATATTGATGCTCTCTCTGAGCCCATTCTAAATCCATAATCCCATATTGTTCATGTAAAAAACAATCGACACCATAAGAGAGAAGTACTGAAACATCATCCACTCTGCCTTTGCCAGCAACTATCATTAGTGGTGTAGCTCCAATCGAAGAATGTTGATAATTATAGATTTTAGGGCTTGGATTCCCTACAATTATTTCCATTAGCAAATCAAAATAATTATCTATCTAGGCAATATCAATAGCCTCATCCATATCACCCGCATCTTCCTTAGTCAGTGATGGGGTCTTGCAACTGTCCAAATTTTGACTATTATGATCATTTAATTGTTTCTCATCCATCCCAGATTCTACAAGAGAAAGTACATTCTCTAAATTATATGTACATGGTTATTATGAATTTATTGATGATTTAGAAGGAAGAAGATAGATTTTGGAACTATTAACCACCACGTTTTGGGTACATGTTGAGACTCTAAAGTATAAGGATCAAGTGTTATGGGAAGATCAAGGAAATAACAAATGGAGTCCAATGGGTAGTCTTGAAATTGCAACTGCATCATATGCAATAGAGAGGTATCATCAAGTGTAAAAGGGTGTGGTACAACAATATGGTTTCAAGATTCGTCCATGCAGAAATGGTGGTTGCAGGAAAGAAATAAGAAGAACACTTGGACACTGAGAGATCAAGATTTTGACCAAGGTTATGATGGAAAAAATTTGGTAATTGAAAAATCTAATGCAACTGTGTCTTTTCAAGGTTGAAAATGAAAGGGAATGTGTGCATGTTTTCAAGAAACAACTGAGGGTACTAGAAATATAAAGAGAAAATATCTCTACCTAGAAGGACACTTTTCATAGGGATCATGACTGAGGAAGATGGTAGTGGATATTTTTTTGATGATGACTTTGGAGGGAGTCATGAGCACGAAAAAAATATGCCACAAGAAATTCACATATACCTGAGTGCAATCAAGGAATAGTTGATGGGATTTGGAGAAAATATTCTCTTTATATCAATTCAAAATGATGGAACCTAGTATAGACTTGATAATCCTTCTGAGTAATATTCACCTTGATCTTGTTCTAAAAACAACAGGACCTGCGATCAAAATAATTATGATATTGAAGGAGCAGAGCTATGCTTCCAAGTTTTCAATCCCAAATGTGAACCAAATTTAATATCATCTAACTTGGCAGACATAGATAGGATATTCAAGAAATACAGAACAAAGTCATCACACAAAACCAACTTTGACAACTCAAAACAATCCTTCATAAGTTTGTTAGAATTTCTTCTAGTCGTTTTCAAGTAGAATAACTTGCACAAGTATTTATACATCTCATAAGGGTATATTTAGGGGTATTTAATATGCCTACATATATAAAATTCGCTCCTTGAAGTGTATTTTTGTGATATTCTAACAACTATTCATACACACATGAGCTAAGGGTAATACATAGAACAAAAAACATTCTCACTAGTTGTAATCAAGGTTGGAATAGAAATAAATTTGGTGGTTGATGTAGTGGAAGAATTCGACAATTTTTCTCCTTGTATGATTTGTCGTGCCTTCTATTTATTTATTTTGAGATTAGCATCTCATTCAACAAAAAAAATTGGCAAGTAGGAGACTTGTTCCATATTGCAGGTTAGATTTTGAGGCTTTAACATGCAGAACAAAGAAGAATGAGAACAATTGATTTGAGCATTTAAAGAAACCAATCTGAAAAGTTTCCAAGTTGTTTAAGACTCATTTTTTGGCTATCTTATGTTTGAATACACTCCAAATATACACACAAGAGTCTTGAGATATAAGTCTATCCAACATATTGAAATCATAGTTTGACTGATGAAATTGAAGAGAAAAGGAATTCTCAGATTGTCTCCTCTTCCACTTGATTCCTAATGAAGTGTGGGAGGCATCTCTATTGGGAAGGGATCCTATGATTTTGATAATAAGGTGCACTAAAGAATTCTCATTGTTATCTCCAACCCACAAGTTCTTTCATCCATAGATGCATGCATTTATGCACTTAGCTGTTTGAATCTTGCGATGACATTGGTACAACTTAAACTCAATAAACTTATGCTAACTTTTATTAGGATTGTCAGAGAGTGATGGTTCTGTTGGCATATCCTAGAGGCACTAATTTTCAATTTTCTCCCATGACATCTGTTGGAATACTAAGAGGGGGGGTTGAATCAGTATGAGCACTTTTTACCACTTTCAACTACAATATATTAAATTCAACTTTATCACTAGTATATCACTTATGATTTCATTCAATATGTCATGAGCATATAACCATACTAATTACAATTCAGCAATATCACATTAGATACAAAGTACACCAGAATTTATGAGGAAACCCAAATGGGAGAAAACCACAAAATGATTTCTTATATATATATATATATATATATATATATATATATATATATATATATATATATCAATAATACTTTCATAGGAAGCACCAACTGAAAGGAGGCACCAACCCCTTGATTTACAGGCACCAAACTAAAGAAATTAGAATTCTTCGAATTTTCTAGATGCAATTGGAAGGAGGCTACGACCCCCTGATATACAGGCACCAACCTAAAGGAATCTCCAAATCTCTGTGTTCTTGGACACCAACCAAAAAGAGGCTACAACCCATTGATTTAAAGGCTCCAACTTGAAGGAAGCTCCAACTCCCTGAGTTCTTTGGCACCAACAAGAATGAGGCTACAACCCCCTTTCCTTGCCCCATCCTACCGCCCTAAAATATAAGTGTAGACTCACTGTCACTACTACTAATCAACCTGTAACTTCCACTATCACTGATACATCAACCAACCTATCACTGTCACTTTCACATCTACCACTATCGCATCAAATTTTCACTAATGATGAACCAATCATCCAATCTGTCACTGTCACCATCATTGCCACTGTCATGGATATACCATCATCAACCAACTACAACCAGATCCACTCACATGGATACCAAAACCATCACCAAACCATGTACACCAATCATCATTCATGTACATCAACCATGCACATCAATCATGTACCATACCATGCATCAACCATGTACATCAACCTATAACATACCATGCATCAACCATGTACAAAAACCTATACCATACCATGTACATCAACCATGTGCTAAAACCTATACCATACCATGTACATCAACCATGTGCTAGAGACTATACCATACCATATATATCAACACCTATACCATATCATGCATCCACCATGTACCACAAACTCAAACCATGTTCCTCAAGCATGTGCCAACATCCATAAATCATGTACAAAGAGATTTACCTCAAACATGTTCCATATCACTCATGATATTACTCAATAATTCCATACACCATGTACCATAAGATAACATCAATGATGTGCCTCAACCAAGTACTATAAGATGTGCCTCAAGCATGTGATAACATCACCATGACATATACCAAACCAAATACCAAGATATACTTTTAACAATGTATCATATTATCACAAAGGTGTACCATATCATGTACCATCATCATCAAGACATGCCTCAAGAATGTACCATAAACATAATGCTCAATAATAGATGTAAATCATACCTATGATCCTGTAGCATACCTGATACAAAATATTACATACCTGTAGATCTTCCTCAAATTCAACAATAAGAGAATAACATCTCCATCAAATTTTACCTCAGTCTCACAAGACTAGTTTTGGATTAGTCACAATCCCTAAATTTCAACAAGTATAAATATGTACCTGTACTGAATAAAGGTCTAAAATTTTAACCATAGGTATTTTTTTATTTTTCTTCTATCTACTAAAACTTTCAGGGTCTAAAACTTTTCAAAACACAAGTTATAGTGAAAATGGAGTACCTTGCCGAATTCTATCCTATTCTGGAGAGAGAACTTACATAGCATGCCATACACTTAATATTTGATATCTGATTCTGAAACTCACACAAAAGATAATAAGGACTATTATGTTTCCACTGAAACTAGCCTCATAGAATTTGGATCTTTTATGAAGTTATGACTATTTTACCTGAAACACATGTTTGAGACTAGTTTCAAGACTAGTCAAAAACCCTATTTTTCCACAGAGCGTATCTCCAAAAGTACAATGACCAAGAAGATAAAATTTTTAACACATGTACCTTGACATGTATTCTCAACCTCCTCCAATTTTCACTATCTGAAGCATTCTAGAAAAAAATTATATTAAAATGGTAAGATGCCCTTTAAATAACATACCTTAGAACACATCATCACAAGACTTCATCGTCCCTTGGAATTTCGCTCTTATTCACTTCATATTCCCTCTAAAATTCTCCTCAAATAAGAATCATTTTATCACTTAGACACATATTCAATGAACTTGTGTGTACAAATGGGAGGCTCTTGATGTGTATTTATACTTTTCCAAGTGACTTCTTTACTTAACTTTAGGGTCGAGCTGTAACTTCTTGTTTACAATTTTTTTACCATTTTTCCTCACTTTGGGGCCAACTAATAACTTCTTGTTGCAACCATTTAGGGGATTCTTAACCATTCTTCAAGTCTTCCAACTTCATGACCTCATAACTCCTCAATCGTGAGGAACTATGTGACGTACCACCTACCATTGGAAATGACATGACAAGGACTATCCATCTATGAGTGTGTTACATGAATTTACATGCTTTTACATGCTTTCTCAGAAATGTGACGAATCAAGTGGTCCTTCACCAAGTCTAGCAATACTCTCTTGGCCATCACTTCCCTCTTCTTGTGGAATGCCAAATATACTAGATCAGTCCAACTAGGAACCACATCCTCAACATACTCCTTGAGGTCATTATCTTTCAACAAAAGGAGAACCCTTTCCTTCCAAGCCCAAAAGTTGGTTTCCCCTTCCAACCTATCCTCAATCTTTAATGTATTCACCCTCTTGACCTACCTGGAACAAAAAAAAGAACAAGAACAAGTGCAACACTCTTCCAGTGTTGTAGTCAACAAAGTGTCTCAAGATGATCCCCTTATCTTCAAATCCCAAGCTCGGATCCCATGCCAATTTTCACATGCAACTCTATGTGACTAATTTCAGATATGAAAATTGCTTCCTAGTGATCTAACTATCACTGAACAACTTTACACTAAAATTATTGAATGAAAACATATGCAACATAAACAACAATATTAGAGATGAATCATCAATACACAAGAGACACAATAATTCTATTATGTAATCTTGTTAATATTTTAAATACTGAGGGAAAAAACAACCCTCCCAACCAACACAATATCACCAAAAATCCCAGGACAACCTTGTCCTCCAAACTCACCAAAAATTGACAACACCCTTGTTCTCCAATACACAAATAAGAAAACCAAACCTCAACAATATCCTGGAAATATCCTCTTCCCACAAATATGCTATGGATCACTTGTATGGAATGGTGATGTCACCTGTCATCCTTCACAGATCTACACTTTCCTAGAAAAATAGATACATGATTCACCTTACTAGAAACCCACAAATATATGTTGTTTTCTCCACTGAAAATTGTGTATACCCTATATGTGATTCATCCTTCTATAATCCACTTATATACACACTTCATCCTCCTACAAACCGTGTAATATATGAAAAATTGACTCCACATGTGTGACCTTCTTCACCTCTCTCTTCAAGGCCAGATTTACCACCTTGTAAACTTTCCCTTTGTTGAGATCACCAATTCTCCTTATTGCAAGTGCATAATCACTTATTCCAACTCCATTCTTCCACAATATGATCCTATAATGTCACAATCACATATATCCTTTATATAGGAGTCCAATGAGTGAGTTTAGGAGCCCTTCCTAAAATCAATAATTAATTATAATATTTAATCCTCTTTGTGGGTGTAGCACCCCCACACAAACCCACAAATCCCATCAACTTCCCCATGAGTCCCTAGCCTTATTTCTAGGATGATTTCACTGAAACAAAATTCAAAACTGGTGCCAATGAAAATTCCCACATGCCTGGCACCTTGGACTCTAGTGGGAATACCCCTAGAAGCTGCAAAAATCAACAGGGTAGGTCAAGAGCAAGTGAGTTGGAGGTAAATTTGGGATAGTTGTAGGAGAATATTAATGGGTTGTGAGGTATTTATCTCTGAGAGGGACCCTTCTCTTGTGGATTCCTAGCTCGATCTTGGGGATGGATTTCTATTGAGATTTAGAACAATATTTCTATAGTTGGGTGGAACGTCCTTTCCAAGCCGCCGGTTACATAAATGTTTTATAAAGATAATTTTTTATTTTATTTTCTGAGTTATTGGTTGAGTTTAATTGTTATTCTTGACTCTTTGTATGTAAATGGTTTATTGATGCTATGAATGAGTTATTTTCTACATTCTTGTTCATTTAGAATGTTATAGATTCATTTCATGATGGGTATTAGAATCTGGTTAATAATGTGAATTGAATAGTAGTTGGTAAGCTACAGTAAATGAATCAGCAAGAAGAATTTCCTTTTTATGTGTATTCCACTTGGTAATGTTCCCTGGTTGAGCTGGGGGACATTACATTGTGGATAATCTATGATACAACAAGAGTCATGAAATGCAAGTTTTGATGTAAAGAGTCCTAGAGTAGAGAGGAGTTAAAACCAATTAAGTCATTAAAGTCATTACTTATTATTTGCCATGTCAAGATTATTGTATTTAGTTATAATTTGTAAGAGAGTCATTCAAATTCCATGATATAAAGTATTTTATCATAATTTTCAAGAGAAAGACAATAAATTCATAGTCAAATGTTAAGTGATGTAAATCATGACAATACTGCATCAATTGCATTTTCCTAACTAGTGACATAGATGTATTGGTCGAGGGAGATGTCCCTCCAACAAGAAACATTTTTTTATGTAGGTATTTAAATGGAATAATTAGATGAAGAATTATGAAACATTGAATAAGATGATGACATAAAATAAAAGAATACGAAAGAAGAAGACAAAAGGAGTAGAAAATAGACTCCCGATGCAGTGCAACAAGAGATAAAATTTGACAAGATGATGTGGCAATAGCATGATGAAAGAAGAAGATGATAGAAGACAAAATAAGACACTAAAAGAAGATAAGGGATATGACATAAGGATAGAAATATAAACTTGGGCATGAATAGTATATGTAGTGACAAGTGGTAATCCAAGAATCATAAAGTAGAAAAAGAATAATAAAATCAATAGAAGCAAGGTAAATAATTAGTGAAATAATATTGTGTGTCAATAATTGAGATGCAAAAGTGACTGAAGTGACTCCATAGACAATGGAATCCCTAAGAAATTTGGTGATCCTCGATAATTTTGTTCTTTATTATGAAAAGGAGCATGGTCTTTGTCCTATGCTTGAAAAGGTTTGATTAGCCTCAAATAAAAATATATTTGAAATTGTATGTACTTCATTGAGACAAATGATGATGCATGTAAGTTGTGATAAGGCAAGTGTACCCCCATCAATTTATTATGGATGGTTTGTGGTAAACCAAAACCAAATTTCATGATAAATGAAGGTTCATGGTCATCCATAAACCACTTGGTGTAATGTATGGCTCATGGTATGCTAAAACCACTTGAGAAATGTAATGGTCAAGGGTAATCAACAAAATTTCAGAATGTGGTTATAGGTAAAACAAAGAAATCTTAGGATGATTAATGATTATTTATGTAAGAATGAAAGATGAATGTGATTCAAGAATTTTTAATGAACCATGCACAAGTAAAAGTTTCTTATAAAACTAGTGGATTCAACATATTGTGACCCATGTATTCCTTTGGATGTTGACTTTTTTTTATATGGACTTCAACAAACATGATGTCTATTTTCATAGGTTCAATATGAGTACTCATGAATATTGAATATGAATAATGAAAATACCGAAGATAAATATTGTAGAAGACATAAAATTGTAGATTGAAGAAGAAGAGCATAGAAGAAGATGAATATTGGACCAATTCAAAGGAATAGTGAAATATAAAAGTTTATTGAATCACAAGTATTCATTAGAGGGGAGTATGAAAGATTAAATCCTACTTGTGATGTTTAATGAATATAATGTAATATGTTAATGATGAGTACTATGCATAAAACTCTAGGTATGGATCAAAGACGAGGACAATGAGAGAAGTTAGGTATGATGATTTCATATAATCAATTGAAATATTTAAGGAGAGATTATAGGACATATCTATGAATATGGTTGGACTAAATATCTAATTATGAAATAGTTTTTATGGTCACCTACAATTATAAAAAGGGGAACATTTTACATTATAAACACACATGAGAATGAGTGGATTTAATATAATTTCCTTTTTAGGGGTTTCTTGAGTGTAGCTCCTAGTGTCCCTTTCTTGATATTTGTATAATATATTTGTGAGTGTATTCATTGCTAATTATTATTTTCAACAATGAATTTTTTTAATGTGAGAAATATTTAGCTATAAATCAAGGCATACAATGCACAATATATGTTAGAAATAATGTTGATGGAGCACAAATCTTAAATTTTGTGGATATTTTCTTAAGCACCAAATATTCCACAAAGTGTTAGAGCACTCTAAGAATCTATCTATTCTCTCTAAAAAAATTGAAGGAGTGTTGACTAGTATTGTGGTTTGGTACAAGGGTCAATCTGAATTAAGGAGCCATAAACTATTTGTAGAGGAGGAGGTGACTTACGATTTGGATTTTAAATATGAGACATTGTGCCTCACACTTAAAATTATCCATGAAATCTACCCACACTGATACAATTTAATAAATATAGATTATGAAGAAAAAATGATAACACAGTAATTATTAAATATAGAGTGATCATATACAATAACATTGATCTATTTTATAGATATTGTAGGTTTTTGTAATATATAACTAATTCCTATTAGAGAGGAAGAGAAGTGAGAGATATATCAACCATCATCCAATAATTTCTATTGATAACCTATTACATATGTAAGCCTTATATTCCAACACATGATGGTATTTAGGTTGATCCATCCCACATTAATATTCTTTTCCATTGGCCCATGCCCACTCTACCACATAACACAAATGTTTCTTGGGATAAATCAATTTCTACTGCAAGTGTATACTTCATTTCTTAGATAAAGCATGCCCTTTTCACAATCTTTCCAACCAACGATAGTTTTATTAGTCTATCGAGGCCGATGCAACCTTTAAGCATATACAAAAATATTCTATTATACTCCTATTCTTCATTTTCCATACTTGTAACAACCTTTTGAGATAGAGTTATATGCCTTTCACTATGCTATTGGGGCCATCCTTAAACAAGATGGTTATCCAATTGTTTTCCTTTTTTAAATTTTATCTGATTCCAAGCTTCAATACAATGATAAATATTTATTTTCCCTTGTCCAAGATTTCAAATAGTGGCATCATTATATGATGGGCAGAGAGATGTTCTTTACACCAATCATCATCCTTTGATTTGATTGGAAATATAAGAAAATAGATAGGAATATTGACACATCAAATGTGCATATTACATTTAGTAACTTCATTTGGTAACAAAATATAAGAAGGGTAGAACCAACCAAATATCCAATCTACTTAGTTACCCTCCAATTTGCATTCTTTCAATACTCAATATCTAGGTTCCTACATATGATCACTAGAAGTAGAAATACTCTTCATGTATATATTTTGGTCCCATACTGCATGTCCTCTAGTACCTGATAGAGGTAAACCAATTCTTTTTAGATTTTCATATCAAATATGCATGGATATATAAGTTTCAACAACTGTGTGTGCTAGATAGGGATTCCATACTTCTTATCATTAAGGAGGTTGATTCATCTTATTATTTCGGCATCAATAAAACTTTTCATCACTTACAATGCTATTTCTTTTGGTCTACCATGAAGAAGTAAGTCGATTCTTTTAACCAGGGTTTCACTTTTATAATACCTCAAAACCTACCAACCATAATATGGGAATCTCCTAGTCATTTCCCCTTCCTACATGCCCATGGGAATCCATCTCTCTTTATTTTGACAATAGATTTCATATGACCACCCAATGTCATAATTCTATCTTTGTCATTATGTGCCATTTTTCTAAAATGAATATTTTCATTCCTTGCACTAAGGATATTATTGCATAAAAAGATCCCCATCTATTTTTGCCCATATTTTAGTGACATTTTGGCCTCCCCCTCTCTATTATATATAATTAGGAATCTAGGTTCCTCAGTGATATCTAGAAGACATTATGGTAGTTGTTGGGCTACAAAATCTGGTTTTCAACTGCCTTTCATCCTCATATGTATGACCAAATAGAGGTGGTCAATCACACCCTCATTCACACTATTCACATGTTCTATTGTATGCATAAATAGTGGGATAATTATTTTCACATCATCTAGTATGGTGAGCTAAAGAGTTACATCAATAAAGGTTGTTGAGTTCCTAACTTAAACTTAAATTATAAACTAAGGAGCATAATCTTGTCAAGTGGTGTGCATATGCAATGCAACCTTCAAGACTTCTAGTGCCACTGAATGAACTTTGTATTTCTAGTCCTATGTGATGGTAACCTAAATTTTGTCTCTTATGGATAAACTAAAGGTGTGGGAACTTTTTAACATGATTTTCTATGGGTAGATCTTGTCCATTTTATACTTCAACTCACTATTTTGGAATACCTTTACCTTATAGGAATTGAAATAAACTTGTTTGAAACTAAATAAAATCTATTGAAATCAAGTAAATTGATTCCTTATCCAACCAAGAGATCATGGAAAGCGAAAAGAGAAATCACACACCACTCAAAGTAGAAAATATATTCTATTGAAAGTAGGAAATATACTCTACAACATGTTTCTCACATCAACATATTTATTCCTCGACCAACCACATGGTTGTCACATGATAGAAGAGGAATCCATAAGTAGTTGTAACCACATAATGAATGGACAACAAATATTTTAGCCATAGAAGATGCAACTAAATATTTCATAGATTCATGAACACATGGCAATATATAATAAAATAAAATTAACAATGAACATACAACAATGTAATGAAAGAAAACTACAACCATTAAGAAAACAAATAAAAATAAATCTAAACTATGGGTAGGGATAATTCAAAAACTGATTATAGATTCAAAGCGTTCCCTTACTATGAAGAAAACAAGGTGTTAAATGTCTCAAACAAAAACACTATTCAAAGTAAGAAAATGGAAATAATAAATCCGATCTTACATTAGCTGGGGGTTTCGAGGTTACATTGACGAATGAAGGAAAATTCATCCTATCTCTTGCTGGTATGATTTCTAAGCTATATTATGATACATAAATTAATTTAAATACAAATATGAGCCTCAATATCCCCTAGAATAGACCCTATTGTGGTGCTCTCCGACATAATTTCTATAAATCTATGATTTTCTTCTTGCCATTATGAATCACCTGAGAAGTGGCCAACTGATTTGAGTTCTATAATTTTTAAACTTACTATGTTGCTACCTTGAGCTATCCCCTATCATTCTTACTATGACATGGTGAGAGGTATTGATCTAGGTGGATATTGGTGGCCACCCACCTATTCCAACTGGCTCCCTCGTGTCTGCTTTTGTTCATCACGTCCTTCTGTACTACTTTATAATTGTGATTTATAAACTTCTAGGGATTTCTGAAGCCCCACACATTCTCTAGGTGGATATGGGTGGCATCTCTCCTAATCCAACCAGATTATTTTGTATGTTTTCATGTCAGCACATCTTGTTGTACTTCTAGGGATTTTTTGGGGCCCTAAACATTTTTTTTTTACTCGCCACAGTCAAAATATAGAAGGGGTTAGATTCTGATAGAAGAATGTGTAGTTATATTAAAGACCTTTCCAATGGGATATCAAGCACCTAAAACAAAGCTCATATGCAAAAGTTACGCCCCTAGGAAGTTAAGGTACCAAATTACACCAACTTACCCATAGGGCCCACATGACTTTTGGCTTTTCACCTTCTAGGGTTAGGTTTTTGGATGTTTAGGATTTCAACATTCATGAGTATATGAAAAGGGCCTATGGAGCCTCAATGTAATCCATTGTGATCAGACGGATGCGCATAGCAGCCACATCTCTTCTAAGAGATAGCTACCACCATTTGAGCAAGTTTTAGCAGTGCAATTTTACAGTTTCAGCCTATTTCATTATTTAATAGAAGATATTGTTCACTGGATATTTGTGTTATTCTTTCTATGTCTGTGTTTATTGTATTCAGTCTGTTAATCAGTTTGTTCTGCTCCTAAATCCGGATTAGGTACATTCGAAACTCTTATGATGTCAGATTGCAGAATTTTGTAATAAATATTTCCTTTATGATGCATTCCTCAACACCAATCCATTACTTGGTATAACTGCGAATTTTATAGCAGATGAATACAAAATTCAACAACACAAATTCACAAACAACATTTGGTTTGAAGCTATGATTTCAAATTCATCACCATTCCGAAAGAGGATACCAAATCAAATTCAATAATATTATTCAATAAGAGGTTGAATAGTCATATTCATTATTAACATTTGATAGGAGGATATAGAATCAGGTCCATTAGCATTTTGTAGAACAAGATTCAATAACATGCTATTCTACATTATATGGGAATTAAACTTCTTAAATAAGTTACTCATGAAACCAAAATATCCATTCACTATGATCTCATAATTATTCTAAACACATAAATTCACAAACAAATACTTGAAATGGCTAATAATTGATAATTATGGAAATAATTTAGGTATAGAAATGAGTATTTGAAATACTTATAGAAGGAAAAATGGTGAAGAAAGGATGAGAAAAAGTATGCATATCAAGGGATTACCATCTCAACCAAGTTTAATGGTTGCACGTCCCTTGTGCAACAAAAGGAAAGAAGGTAAAGAGTAACAATACTAGCTAGCTATTGATTGTAGTTCCTTTTTCATGTACACATTTTGTAGATTTACCTATGTTTCATTCACTTTACGACATTGTTTTCATTGTTTTCAATAATCAACAACTTTTCCTCTATCACCTACAACATTCTACATCACCGTTTTCATAATTTCTAGCACTCTATAACACTACTTTTATGATTTTGCAACATTACTATAGACCTCTTTAGCATTTTGTAGTATATTTTTTCGAACTCTACAACATTATCCTCATTATTCTTTAGCATTGTTATATCGTTTTGTAGAAGTATATTTATTGTTTAAAACTATAACACACCTGATCCCCTACCCTTAGTTATGCAGGTGGTATATTAAAATTTCATCTTCTAGACCCTAATTTTTTTCTCAAATCCAAACTTATAGATGGAATTCGCTCCTCAATATCTTTCCAATGACTATAAGCATGCCCAAATTTGAGCTCTAGGAAATGATTTATGGCCCTTTATATTTTTCCTAGGGAATTTTCCCATGATGATATCATCATATCCACGTGGACCCACTTCATGTGTGCTAACTGACATCACCGATCCACATGCATACATGTGGGCCTATCTCACAATGGCTTGCTAATGTGACATGTTATTTTATCTTCAGACATAGTTATTTGGTTCCCCTATCCCACAACACTCGCAGACCCTCCTTCATGGCCAAATCCCCTATGGGATGCAAAACATACACTTTTCCAACCATTTCCCTGTAGCCCACGACCTACAATATAGTCAGACTATTCCTTGTGTTCGTGCTTTCCATGTAGTAAAAAAACTACATGGGACCATCTCGCGTTCCGGTAACTACAAATTGCAATAACATGACTCTCATTGAGTTGGATGATCCCAATTGATTGAGGTAAATGGTTCAGGATTCTCCATGAACTAAAAGTTGCTCGATCCATATCCTATTCTACTCACCCTGAATATACAATAGGAGGACACATGTCCTATTCCACGCGTATTCCACCATGTTGTAGTCTCTGACTAGTCTTACCTTGATAATGTGTCCTTTGACATGACATGCCCACATGTCACACTGACTCATCTAGCCATTTTGGCACACTCTCCTGCTATCGCCTTTCAAAGAAAACATGCATGTCCGACAAATCAGACGACTAGCGCTCATGTCGATCAATGGATTTGATCAATATAGTTATCTAATCTTGCATGGTTTTTACTTGGCCACTAGGCCTGACAGATATAAAGGTCTATATCATCTCCCACTGATCCAATGGATTCTTCTCATTCAGGATCACACTCGTGAACTACCCAAACATGACCGACTCACAAAACGTTTCGCAGGTTTTATCCAATATCTAATGACCTACTCGCCTGCAAGATCTAATGACTACGATTGAGCCAAATCAATGGAAAATATCCTTGCAGTTTCCCCAAACTACACCATGATTAAAAAATGCTCCCAAGTTCTGATAAATCCAATAGATAGGATTCCATGCGATCTATGGTCCAAATTCACTTGAGTTTCCCAAACCGCTCAAATCTTAACATAGCCTCCTAGCCTCGATTGATCTGATGCTCATGATTTAGTCAAACATACATCCTAGATCCTTTCGGAATAAAAAGGTGTGTTACCTTTGTTGGTCGGATGCACTCATTCATAATGCAATACTCCAGTTGACCATATGAACATATCCTTTCGATCAGAAGAAAGATTCAATGACTGGCAATATTTTGATCAAATGGCCCAGATCCACACAGGATTCCCAACCTATGTGATGGTTAACAGGCACTATAAAAATTCTACAATTTTCAATGCATTTGATCCATAGAAAAGTTGATTTCACCCTGGAACCTAAGGAATTTGCTATTGCGACTTGCCACCATGGCCCTGCCATGGGTAAACTACCACTGTGACATCCACGCTATCACTACCATGTTGTTGACACATAAGTCAATTTCATCATGACATCATTCCTTAGGGTTCCATATCTATTTCAAGGAGGAATTTGACCTTCGTGGGATTTACCAACACACATGATGGGATTTTCTGCACTAAGGCAGGTTATTTCTCAGGGCCTCAACTAGAAGCTCAGGTACCCTGCAGATACAATCACATAATTAAACCCATTATGTCAAGTATATCCATAAATACAGGAAAAACACACCACCAGGCTATTCATACATGTTCTCAGAGATGGATTGACAATGGTAGAAATCCACATCATGCATTAATAATGAAACTCACCAATAAGTTAAATTACTAGTATTTCAAATACACAAATCATAGGTTTCTTCTATCCTTTCATATTTTAGAAAGATATTAATTCTCAGCAAGGAAACCATTCCATGCAATTAATAGATTCCATCACTTACATTCCTTCCATTTATTTCTAATTCCTAGAGATAATAATCAATGAGGAAGATTTATTGATTCAATTCCATACTCAATAAACACAAACGTTAGCAAATGAATATGTGAGCTGCTCACATATATTATATGTGAGCTGCTCACATATAATATATGTGAGCTGCTCACATATAATATATGTGAGCTGCTCACATATAATATATGTGAGCTGCTCACATATATTATATGTGAGCTGCTCACATATAATATATGTAAGTGTTAACCCATTAAAAGTGTATAAAAAATATCTATCTAAAAACTATAGTCAACCCAACTAATTGTGGATGAGTACTTTTCCACCCAACCATAGGCTCATTTGCACTATTTTTTTTTGCAATCTAGCAACCCCTGTTCCAGGCCATGATACCACTAGGGGAATTATTAGACTCTCTTCTTATTCCTCTACTCTCTTATTCATGGAATATTCCATGCTTCCATCCAAACATTACTTGTCTACTTATGGGTTACTTCACCTAAATTCTTCTTGACCTTCTATTGCATAAACTCGACCTCTATTACATTGATTCTATCCCATGCAGTCCCCCATACCTAATATGATTCTTCTCTCTAGAACCAGGGATGTCTCCTTTTCACACCCCTTGCGTGTCTCTTCCCTCCTTCTCCAAGAAAGTTATCGACTAGTAATTCTTTCTTATTTTAGAATAATTTGGGTCAACCAGTGAAATTTAGGTGTTACTTTGTTGTACCATGGATGATAGTATTCAACTATCCTTCCAGACCTCCATACCTGTATCCATTAGGGTTTTTTTGTTTTTCAACTACCAACCCCCTCTCATTAATCAATTCCCTTTGAAATTAGGAAAAAGGGAATTAACTCGATTATTCCCAAAAATAGTTTAGTAAGGTGAAATGGGGTCTCCAGCATGATAAACGCCTCACTATTCCCTGTCATTGTATCATTTCTAGTAAGAGTTCTCCACCCATCAGTTAGTTGTTTGGATTTCTTTTACAATACAAAATTTACAAGCCATAGCATGGAAATATTATCTCCATACCGGGGTGTTACATTCTCCTCCCCCAAGCTGGGATTAAAAATGGTCATCCCCTAATTAACTTTTGCACCAAGCTGGGTATCAAATATTCTGAGTGACATTTGGTGCTCAAGTATCACAGTGGTCTGCATACATACATCCAGGAATAAATGGATTTTTTGGACATTTCATCCTTACGCACATTCTATCGATATTCCATCAAAATCGAGCATAAGATTAAACAAAAGATGCGATAGTTTGGGTCTAGGAGCCCCTTATAGTAGAAGCAGGGCAATGGTAGCGCCAACACACAGAAAAAAGGACAGAGCAAAGATGGATAGCCTCAGGAAAACCAGTCTAAGCCACAAGAAAAGAAGGACAACAAAAAGATGAACAAAGTTACTGGGAAGTGGTGCGACTTCCATAAGAGCCCCCGGCATAACACTGTTGATTGTCTCTTAAAATAGTCATTGGTGGAAGAGGTGAAATCGTTTGAATAGGATGAGGGTTCCGAATCTGATTAAAAAAAAACAAAGGGGAGACAGATCATTGACGCAGAATCCCGTGCCACTATTGCTACCACCAATATCCATCCCGGTGATCTTGATGAGCTAGAGGAAGGAGAGCACCTCTTTCATTCACAAATGTGGGTGAAAGGCACTAAGTTGCACTTCATTATTGATAGTGGTATCCAAAAGAAACTCATCTCAGTAGAGGTCATCAAGTGGCTGGCCTTGTTCACAATGCTTCACTTGCAACCCTATACCATTGGATGGCTCTACCAAGGGAGAGATCTTCACATCATCCAACAGTGCCACCTATTATATGACATCAATCCATTCAAAGATGAGGTATTGTGTGATGTTTCCCCCCTTGAAGTTTGTGATGTTCTTTTGGACCAACCGTATTTATGGAAATTTCATGCTATATATGAGTCTAGGCCTCACAGTGTTATTATTACTTTGAACATGAAATTGTACAGGATACCCAAGGTAGTCCCACCTAGTGCCATTTCCTTGATATTTGCAAAGAAGTGCAGGAAGGTCATCTCTCAAACCTAGAAATTTGTCCTCTTCGTGATTCACTCTCATAGTTAGCAAAATATTGCAGCCACATCCATGGATGACCTCTCCACATAGTAGAAGAAAGTGGATATGGTCGTGGAAGAATACAAAGACATGTTCTCCTCACCTACTGGGGTACCTATGCAGTGTTAGGTCAAGCATTCCATCAATATGACCCCCAATGCACCACTACACAATGGACCAGTCTATCATCTTGTCTATTAAAAAATGAAGATATCAACCATTAGAACTAAGAAATACTCCACAAGGGGAACATTCGACCCAACTCATCGCCTTGTGGAAGCCCAATCATACTGGTGCAGAAGAAATATGGGATCCGAAGAATCTCCATTGATTACTAGGCTCTAAATAAAATCATAGTCAGGAACCGATACATGATTATCCAAATCGACAATCTCCTTGATCAGCTCAAGGGATCCAAATACTTCAGTAATATTGAACTAAAGTCTACCTACCATCAGGTCCCAATAGAGGAGACATATGTATGGAAGACTACCTTCAAGTCAAAATAAGGTATTTTTGAATGGATGGTCATGCCCTTTGGTTTGAAAAATTCCCCAACAACTTTCATGAGGATGTTGGAAGATATCGTGCAACCTTTCACCAATTCTTTTGTAGTGGTTTATATAGATGACATCCTCATCTACAATAAGACTTGGGTGGAACACTTGCAACACATTCAACAGGTTCTTCACACTCTGCGACAACACAAGCTATATGCCAACTTGGAAAAATGTTCCTTCAGAATGGACAAAGTCCACTTCCTAGGCTACATTGTTGATGTGCATGGTGTGCATGTGGATCCAACCAAGATCCAAGTCATTCATGACTGGCTAGGCCTAACCATGCTCACTCAGGTTTGGATCTTCTTAGTCCTTGCCAATTTCTATCAGAGGTTCATGTTGGGATTCTCCCATATTGCATGGCCCCTCAACTAAGTAACTAGGGGTGGTGGTAAGGACAAATTTTTGTTGGGACTGTCCCAACAACAAGAATTTGTTGATCTAAAGCAATGCTTGTGCTCAACCCTAGTGCTTTCATTATCTAACCTGCAATAACCCTTTGAAATCAAGACAAATGATTCAAACTATGTTGTGGGTGAAGTCCTCACTCAGGACGAACACCCTGTGGCCTATCATAGTGAGACATTATCAGATGTCCTCCATAAGTACCCTACTTACAAAAAATAAATGTAATCCATTGTGCAAGACTTCTGCTAGTGGAAGCATTACATTCTGGGAAGGAGATAGTCATCCACACTGATCATAAGCCATTGCAGTTTATGTAGACATAAGGTAAATTGTAGAATGACCACTGTTAGGACCACATATTGTACCTTTTTGCCCATACTTTTGGCCATTATTATACCTTGGACCACCTGCATTTAGACTTATACTATCATTCCAACTGATCATTCCAAGGTATACAACGTCCTTTCTCATCACTACATGTTTAATCTGTTTTGCATGATATTTTACATTACTCACGTACTTAACCATTGATTAGAAGTGCATAACTGTCCATAACTGCAGATTAGCATTTGAGGCTGGTGCTGAAACACAGAACTCTCCAAAGTCGCTGTTGAACTGATGCTGAAACACGAAGCTGCTACACAGAACCGATGCTGAAACATGGAGCAGCTACATAGTTCGAGGATGCAGATGCCGAAACACGGATCTGTCACTCATTTCAGAAGTGCAGATGCTGAAACACAGAAGAGACCGCCACGATGCTGAGACACGAGCCGTGACAGTTAGCAGTCAAGGCCGACACAGTCAAGAGCACAATTCACGTGGCTGAAACAGCCCGTGAATTGCGATGCTGAAACAACATCAGCAGCTATGAGAAGGAGCTGTTACACCAGCCGTAACAACAATATCTCGTG